>QKQZ01021283.1:0-39977 GCA_003595255.1 Solenopsis fugax
CGAAGCCGGGGAGAAGGTGAAAGTGAATCTCTGTCTGCCTCTGTCGCGGCCGTGGCGACGAACGGTGCATAACCTAAAAATAAAGCATATATCTTTCTCTCTCCTTCTCTCCCACTCGCTCGCTCGTTCTTCACGTCTGCGTCCGTCCGTCCGCTCTCCGCTGCCGTGCCGTACCGTGCGTGATCGCGCGCGCAGTACGTCGTGCAGTATCTGGCAGGATCGTCCGTGGAGTGCCGTCGTTCGCGCGAATACTCGTCGTCGTACACCATCCGTCGTGTTCACCCGCGTCGTCTACCTCTACCACGTCACTCTCTCGGAACTCTGTCGCGTCCGCGTCGACATGACCGCGCCGGGACGGCCCCGAAGGTGCTCGCCGATGGACGAGTGATTTCACAGGAAAGGCAACGCCGGCAACGTATGGAGAATATGGATATCACGGGCAGCGAGTCGGCGGGGGAGCAGCAGGCCGTCCCTGACAGCACGGTGCCACGGAAGTGCTGGTCCGACCTCCGCGCCGTCGTCAGCGATCTCAGGAGGAAGCTATCCGGAGTGTCGGCCGCGTCTGTGCCGGGCTCCATAACATTCCGGTCGCTTCCGGACGGCCGGTGAGGAAAACAACGCGCACATATCCCATTCGACGCTCGTTGGTCCGCAGAGATTAACGTTGCACCCTCCCGCTACCCTTTTGCAGGACTAGAATCTATTTCCTTAGCACGCCGAGCAACGGTTGGGAGACTACTCTTCTCTACGTAGACATCGCGCACGCGGATCATGCCAATGGCTACCGACTGCACTGGCAACCTGTGATAGAAGCAAATTTTCAAAGGTAAACACTACTGTAGAGCAAAGTGTTTGATGCACTGTTGTGATGCTATGTGAGAGCACGTAGATCTGACATATGATGATTTCAGTGTGTCGAGTGCGAACAGACTGTCGAAGGAGGAACAGCTGTTGTGGGAGAGGAAAAGACTCGCTACATGGGGTATAACCAGTTATGAGATCCACGCCGAAAGTGGAAAATTAGTCTTTCCAGCTGCCAGCAGCCTTTATCAATGTGTGGACACTGGATTTATGGTAGTATTTGTGTATTAGTGTGGATTAATGAAGAAAAGTATCTAATCTGTATGATTTTTCCTCAGCCTGGACCACTGTTTCCATCGGAAATCAGAATGTCGACGGCTGGAGCGAAACTGTGCCCTCAGATCTGTCCCTGGAACAACGCTTTGATCGCCCACACATGTTCGGGAGATCTATACTTGTCTCACAGTATAACAGGCTCCTCGGTTCGATTAACTCATGCTAGGAAAGGAGGCAGAAGCCTCGTTGACGATCCGCTCACCGCCGGCACTCCTTCCTATGTCATGCAAGAGGAATTTACAAGGTTGATACACTTATTGTCGAATACTTGCATACTAAAGGAACGAAAATTAAGGAATCTCTTCTGTCAATCGTAGGTATATTGGCTATTGGTGGCAGCCCAAGTCCATGTTTGATGGAATCTATAGGATAGTATACGAAGAAGTGGACGAGAGCGACGTCAAAATATACTGCTTTCCCTCGTCGAATTCTGACGAGGTTGACGAATTTAGATTTCCTAGAGCCGGTATGCCGAATGCTAGGAGTAACTTGAAAATGGTGCAGTTTCGTTTAACAGAGTCGTTGCATATCGTCGACATCGAAATACTGGAACTCCAGTATCCTCTTCACATCATGTTCCCATGGATGGAATACATGGTGAGAGTCGGATGGACTCCAGACGCTCAATAGTAAGTTTGAAGCGGAACCCAGACAACGTGCGAAAACTTATATTAATGTAGATCGATAATAATGTTACTTTGTTAAAATGTAGCGTCTGGGTGCAACTTCTGGACAGAAAGCAGCAGAAACTTGAGTTGGTTCTGTTGTCGATAGACAACTTTTGCGAACCACCACCGAACACGTACAACACGGAAAACCACTTTACACCCACGTCAGCGAGCGTTCAAGTGATATACTCCGAGCAGAGTCCGATCTGGATCAATGTGAACGATCTATTATACTTTTTAAAATCTGACGATGCAAACGAAATCAAATTTATTTGGGGGAGCGAAGAATCCGAGTTCCGACATTTATATCTTATAACGTCCAGTATAGCAGGTTCATGATGACATCATAATCGTTTTAATAATAAATTTCGTTGCCCGGCGCATTTTTTTCTTTAACGTATGTTTTAAATATAGGTTTAAGTAACGGAGTGGAAGAGCCTCTAGATCGAATGGACAGTATATTTCTCCGGCCACGTATTACTTCCAAAGTAGCTCTAACGCAGGGCGATTGGGAAGTGCTAGGGAAGAAAATCTGGGTCGACGAGGTCAATTCTATCGTTTACTTCTGCGGATTACGGGAAGGGCCGTTGGAGCAACATGTTTATGCAGTTTCGCTGCGACGGCCGTTAGAAATACGGCTGCTGACGCGGCCAGGCTACAGTTACAATAGTGTATATTTTAACAAAGAGTGTACGATGTTGGTTACTGTTTATAGCTCCATTAAAACGTTGCCTACTTGTCAAGTACGTTCCTTGTAAGATACGCTTAAAGGTCATTCTACATAAGACGCAGAACGCGGGTCGTAGATCTCAGATCGCAGATCGTAAATGTGGACGCAACAGTTTCTCAAAAGTGTCAATAATAATTAACGCTTTTGTTTGATAATTTGGTAGCATCCGCGTTTGCGATCTGTGATCCACATTCTGCATTTTATATATGGTCTTAATGATATTTAATTTTATACGGTAACTTATTTCGTTAATTTTCCAGGTATTTAAAATATCACAAACCGATTGGACAGTAGAAAGCATATCACTTACACCTGTAGGTTATCTTCTAGAACCGTCTACACTCGAATCCGAGCTGTTCGCGCCGGAGATCTTCACGCATAAAATCAAATCGGGAGATACGGTCTACTCGATGATATTCAAGCCTCATAATTTCCAACCTGGAGTTAAGTATCCTACGATATTGAACGTTTACGGAGGACCCGAAGTACAACTTGTATCAAACACTTTTAAAGTAAGTATATTCCTTCAAAAGCATATCCCTCTACTTACGACGAGGATTTGTTTCGAAATTTTCAAATTGATCATAAAACAAATAATAATATAGCGTTAAGTATGTTATCCCGACAGGCTACGAAAAAAGTCATAAAGTAAGAAATAAAATCGATAATAGACACGAACACATCGAATATTTCGATCTTCGACCCAAAGAGCAAACGCATGACTGCACCACGATCACTACAGCATGAATAATTATTTTATTATTATACTAAAAATTATTATAGAGTTCAATTAAAAAATTTATAAAACAAATCTGTATTTTGTTAAGAATATAATTCTTAATGTAATATTTGATATCACATAAAATTACTATTTATTTTAAACGCATATTAACTTCAATAAGTGATTAAAAATGAAATCTACTATGAACCGCGCTTGCCGATGAAAATTCAGTCGAAGTAGTCATAAGTAAAGGGATGTGATCATGGACGCATGTCACATTGAAATTAAAAAAAAAAACTTATTATTTCTTTGCAGGGTTTAAGACATTTACGAATGCACATGTTAGCTGCTCAAGGCTATTGCGTAGTTTTAATAGATTCTCGCGGATCGCAGCATAGAGGTCTTGTATTCGAGAGCCACCTGCGACGTAGGATGGGAACGGTAGAACTAAACGATCAAGTTGAAATATTGAGATGGCTAACGGAGACTACTGGATACATAGATCTAAATCGTGTGGCTCTTCATGGCTGGTCTTACGGCGGATATTTAAGTCTAATGGGCTTGATACAATATCCCGACGTATTCAAGGTATGCACAAATTAATGCTTGTTGCACATTACATATTCTTAAAATTTGAAGTTTCTTTTAAAAAAATGTCCCCTCGTCATCACTTGCAGCTGGCCATCGCTGGTGCTCCAGTTACCTCGTGGAACTTTTATGACACCGGATATACCGAGCGTTACATGGATCTGCCACAGAACAATCCTCACGGTTACATGGCTGGGTCAATCCTGACCTATGTAAACAAATTTCCCGATGAAGAGAACCGTTTGTTGATTATTCACGGTCTTATAGATGAGAATGTACATTTCTACCATACTAGCCAATTGATTAATGCCCTTGTAAAGATCGGTAAACCGTATCAGCTGCAAGTTTATCCTAACGAGAGGCATAGTCTGAGAAGCCTAGATGCCAGCAAACATTACGAGACGACCCTGTTGTCCTTCTTACAAAATCATTTATAAACTAATGTTTTTTTTCTCTCTTTTTACTTTGTTTTTTTTTCTTACTTTGTTAGATAGTTTGAATAACCGTTCATCCGAGCAAGATGTTTAACTGCCATTAATTTACGTACACACTTAAACATAAAACTTAAAAAGAAAAAAATACTTTTAAATGGCAAGGATGTGTAGTTTCTGTATAAAAGTGTGCAGTTATGGCTTCTAAAATAGTATTACATTTTTTTTTTAAGCAGCAGTGTGTGAATATATTGTGTAATTAATTAGCAGGACGAACTTCTAGCAAGGAATTCATAGTGTACAACTTACAAAAAAAGATATGTGCGAAATACAAATTTTCAACGCCGCTATCAAGATGCCACAAAACGCGTGATAAATACACTCGAGGTTTTCTTAATCAACTATTGTCAAAACTTACGATCGTGATAATATTGGTTAATTGTGACACTACTCTTTAAGAGAATGGACAATACTCAATTTACTGACAATAGTTAATCAGGAAGACTACTCTGGATGCGTTTCTGTTTCGCGGTCATTTCGCAATATACATTGAATCGTTAATATTAACACCACGACTGTGACTATGTACATATATCCCTCTTTCTACGAAATGAAAATCCGCGTTTCAGCGAGAAAAGTATTTGCATTCTTCAATGTTGTGAAATAATCGTATATCCGATGGATAATTATTTGTCAATAAATAAATTCATTATTTTATATTTTTTATAATTATTATAAGCAGTAAATCACAACTAATATTGTGTACACAATAATTGCGTCACCTGAAACAGAGATAGTCACCTAAAATGACCTAAAAGCTCAATAGAATTTGGAAACTATTGAAAAAAGGCTGTATTTGAGAATTAAATTAGAATTTAATTACGTGTGTTTGTACAAATTTTTAGCCAAGTGCAAACTTGATTACATAGATTTAGGCCGGTAATCATAGTCTATTCTTATATTTAAGATCTCATCTTAAGAACAGTTTCAAGGCATTATAAATCAATCGCACAATCGCGTATTAGCATCTTAAGACATTAATTAAAATAGTCTTGAGATAAGATTGGACTATGAATACCGGCCTTAATTTTACAGTTTAATTATGTTTAGTTTTACGGTTTAAGTATTTATAGAGATATTGTATTCTCTTATTCAATTGTTTCCACTTGGTAGGTCTCGCAACTGGAAATATGCCTTTCTTCCATATTTTTGTTTTCCTCAGTAAGACCTGAAACTCATTGCCATTGAAACCCCTCAACCACGAGGGTACATTGTACAGAATTCTTGTGGGATGTATGGCACCCGAGCCCAGGATGTCGATGTAATCGTTCTGACCGAACAGTGCCTTTTTCTCAGACCAAACATCCTTTGGCCGATAGACTGGCATTTGACGTAGTCGCTTAGTGTCTTCACGTGGTAGAAGGCCCTTCATATCTATAGGATCCTCATATCCATATCGTCGAATCATGGGGTCTTTCGCTATCCTGTCCGCGTAATAACGAAACCGTACCGATGTCACCTGTGGCGTCCATGTGCTTACGATAACGCGGACAGAATTCACGATCCACGACATGGATTCTAAAAAGAAAATGAAATATATTGAAAAAATAATTGTACATATTATATAATATTATTTATATAAATTTCAATATATGTATTTATTCTTAAATTTGTTTTTTTTTTGGTCTTAACTAGTCTGTTTTTTTGCAATAATAATAATAACAACAGAGTAAAAATCTTGTGAGATATTGTAAGTATAATACACTATCACAGCTTACATATATATCTGTTATGTAAATATAGAAATTTATATAAATAGTATTATATAATAAATATGTATACATCGTCAGTCTGTCATACAATTTCTTTTAACTATCGTGATAAGCAAAGAGAATATATTGTATATTTTACTCTAAAATGCAAACTAACCTAACTTTTCTGCGATAAGTTTTTTAATATGGTGTAGACGACACTGGACTTACGGAATTATAGATTATTATTTAAATGTTAAAGGTACTTACCTTTTTCTCAAATGCCACGTGCGTTAGAACGGGAAATTATAATTCGTCTGAATCTGAATAAACACACTCCTGTGATTTTTCAACCCGAAGAAGTTGGGTTGTATGTACATCAGCTGATTAAAGCGCACGCGCGGTTAAACTGAGTTAAACGCAATTGAGCACCTAATTTTATAATATTTGAATTTTGTCTGAGCTTTTCCTTTGTTTCTTTTTCTTCCAAAGCAAGAATGTGTACATTATTTAATCACAAAGATTATTTTTTCTTTCCTTTCATCTGTTTTTATTTAATATGTCTAC
This sequence comes from Solenopsis fugax, assembly GCA_003595255.1. Lineage (NCBI taxonomy): Eukaryota > Metazoa > Arthropoda > Insecta > Hymenoptera > Formicidae > Solenopsis > Solenopsis fugax. Next base: position 6,594 of record QKQZ01021283.1, read on the forward strand.
CTCTCTATTTTTTCAATTTTAAGTATGATATAAAAAGTTGTATTAAATAAATTAATAGATTTTTTAAACTAACATAAGATAAGCGTTTTTCACTCACCGACCCGACGCGCAACAGCGAAGTCGTAACGCCACGTTGACCTGCAACACACAAATACGAAATTTAGATTAGCGCTTGCACGAAAAAACTAATAATTCAATCAAGTTGAAAAATTTAGTCAAGTTAACAATTATTTTTCTCAGGGCGGGTAATGTATAAATAATGTTACTCACCACAGGGTTGTTCCGTCGTTGCCGGATGCCCCCCAGGCCTCCTTCTCTTCTCAAATCCCATCAATGCACAACATATACATAAACACAACACTCGCGAACGAGAGATTAATTACGATCGCGCGCTAATTATCAAAAAACAACACGCGACACTTTGTCTCGGCGTTAATCGAAGCAAACTTTATTACATTACTATATTAGGACGTATAGCGAGAGGGACACACGACCGCGCCGCACTGCGAGGATATGAGTTAGATATGAATAAATCGATATTTCATCGGAACATTCATTTCACTCCAATGTATGTTATACATAAGAATGCACTTCACTGTATGTTATACATAAAAACTTGACTACATTTCATTTTTTGTTATACACAAAAATTTGGATACACAGTTGTATAAAAAGAACCCGCTCGACGTTGATGACGTCACGCGAAAGGATACGCGTACGAACGGTGCGAACATCGTAGCTGATCGCAGCGAGTCTCGTCCGCGGCGACGTTCGCACCGTTCGTACGCGTATCCTTTCGCGTGACGTCATCAACGTCGAGCGGGTTCTTTTTATACAACTGTGTATCCAAATTTTTGTGTATAACAAAAAGTGAAATGTAGCCAAGTTTTTATGTATAACATACAGTGAAGTGCATCTTTATGTATAACATACATTGGAGTGAAATGAATGTTCCGATGAAATATCGATCTATTCATATCTAAATCATATCCTTGCGGTGCGGCGAGGTCGTGTGTCCCTCTCGCTATACATCCTGATAACGTAATGTAATAAAGTCCGCTTCGGTTAGCGCCAGGACAAAGTGTCGCACGTTGCTTTCTGATAATTAGCGCGCGATCGTAATTGATTTCTCGTTCGCGAATGTTGTGTTGTGCATTGACGGGAGAGGAGGCCCGGGGGGCATCCGGCAACGGCGGAACAACCCTGTGGTGAGTAACATTATTTATATATTACCCGCACTGAGAAAAAAATTGTTAACTTGACTAAATTTTTCAACTTGATTGAATTATTAATTTTTTAATGTTAATTGTATCGTTCGAGCATTAATCTAGATTTCGTATTTGTATGTTGCAGGTCAACGGTGTTACGACTCCGCTGTTGCGCGTCGGGTCGGTAAGTGAGAAATTAACATTTATCTTATTGTAAGTTAAATTTAATTAATTTAAGCTAAATTAAAAGTTAATTTTGGAAAGCATTTATTTATATTAAATTTAACCGCCGTAATTTTTTAAAATTAAATTCATAAAACAATTACAATATGAATCGTCAAATAAATTTTACATTCTATATGTAAATGAAATTTATATTAAATAATAAATATTTTTTATGAGGATAAATTTTTTACAATTTTTTTATAGGTAAATTTTTAACTTAGGAAGAAAGTTAATAAGTTGAAGTTTATGTTTTAAAAATAATTAGTCGAACTTAAAAATTAAATCATTTAAAATTAATTAAGTCAAGTTAAAAGTTATTGCTTTTTAAAACTTTCCAACTATAATAATTATCCAATCTTGCAATTAAAAATATTATAGATGAATAAGTTATTAAAAATAAGCAAATAAAAGATAAAATAGATAAATATGTATAGATATAATTAAAAATCGTATTCCAAATTTCGGAATACAAGAAAACAAAAAAGAATCTATTAAAAATAAGTAAAACGAATAAATATTTCTTCTACATTTACACTATCAACATTTTCTTATTTCGATAATAGTCGAATAATATTTGCGAAATTCCATATTATATCTGTTTCCCAAAATGTATCGAGATCATTTATTAAAAGTACAAATATAATATAAAATAGTATATAAAGAAATCATTAAGTTATTAAATTCGAAATAACTAAATATTATTATTAAATCCGAAACTGTAATTTACATGCTTTACGGTGAATTATTTCAGTTTTGTGCGTGAAACGGCATTATAAAATCGATTGAAACAATTGAATATTCCACACACTAATTTGCTAGCGAGCGATTCGTTGTAGGAAGAACGAGATTATCACGAGCGTCCCGGCGGTCGCCATCAGCGAGCCTGCGAAAAAATAAAACGAAAACTCAAGTGACTCAGTAGAGCTGGACCGAATTAGTTTGTAACGGCTCAATTAAATGTAATTAACCTTTACATCGTTCCCCTTCCTTGCACACGCATTGACGATTCTTACACTCCATCGTGTCTATCGCTCTGTCGCTCTCGTAGCACTCATAACTAAACGAACAAGTATAATATAGACCTGTGAAACAATAAATCAATGTTGAAAATTGATACATGATTTTTTGAAAAATCAAATTGATCGACAAAGCAGAAAGTAAAAATTTGATAAAGTTCTAAAATCGCGTAAAATTTACTAAAAGTGTAATTGATCAGTATAATTTCCGAGATGCTATACTGAAAAAGGATTCTGATCTAGAAAGTTGATTTTCAAGATAAACATGATTTTTTTTAAAGGAAAGTTATTGCACACAAAAATGTAAAATTTTGGATATTTATTCATGTTTAAATTAAATGTACAAACTTTTAAAAGCTTGTTATTTAATATTCTCGAAGCTACAATCGCTATGCACATTGCGTTGTAAAAAAAATTTCTTGACAGACATTAGAAGACATGATTTGCGTAGAGTTTTATAGCTCCGAGAATATAGAATTTAGAGATTTTTTAAAATCACACATATAATTTAAAAGGAATTTCTAAACGGAAAGAACGGTTCTTTGCTAAAGCATCTAAAAATTTAGTTGGATACAGATGCAAAAATAATTTTGTTGGATCACCAAAATAACTGAAAAATATTCAAGCATGATGAGCTATGATGTAAAAAGTTTTAACATTCTAACAAGCAGTGTCTTACATAATTATTTTCAGATCTGTATTCAGCTAAATCTTTAGATACTTTAGCTAAACCGTTCTTTCCGTGTATATTCAATAACTTTCTTTTAAAGAAACATGAAATTTAACATTGAAAATTTATTTCTCATGAATCCTCCCTCAATACTTATCTATTAACTTTTTCTACTTTCCCGCAGTCTTCTTCATTAACGTTTTTCTTCTGGCGCAGGAAAAATAATTTTAATCGATTGTTTTCTTTCCCCTTCGTGAGGAAAGAAAAATACGGATACGTACGTTGACTCTTTACGCATTTCTTGGTCTCGTTTACGAAATGATAATCCGTTAAACACTGACACTTCTCGTTGATGCATAACGCATAATCAAAAATGTCCTCGCACATGTTGTCATTCGTATTTAGTTGGCAACGATCGCCGATTCTAGCGGGTCCTGCAACATTTCTTCTTTTAATTATTTGTCGAAAATAGAATTTGATGCCTCCTGCAATTTTTCTTTGTATCTTAATAAGACGAGTATCGTGATTCTTACTTACTGCTAATGCAGTTTGAAGAATTATTGTTGTCCAAGTAGAAATCATCTTTGCAGATGCACGTGTTCTGCTTGCATTCGCCGTTTGCTATACTTTGACACTCAAAATTGTCCTTGCAGTTCAGCCCAACAGCTGCATAAAATGCAAGAAATCTTGTTATTCGGAAATAATTTTATTTTATTAGAAAAAAAGCCAAGAAAGAAAATATAACAAGTTGATGTACATGCAACAGAAATTTATTGACACGACTTGCCTAACATTATTAAATCGATGAAGAATCATATCAAATGTAAAACAACAAAAATCATAGAAAATTTTAAAAAAATTAAAAAAATTGTGTGCATACGACATTGTCGGCAATTCTGTTCGCGTTTGTTGATTTGTCATCAATTTCTTGATGAGTCAACTCGCTTTCGCGTAACATTGCGATTCCGATTATCTCTTGCTTGAAAAATAATTGATAGTGAACTTACTCGCAATGCACTTCGAGTTATCGAAGCTCGGCGCGTAAAACGGATCGCACAGACAGGTCTCTTGCCACCGACAAAATGCATTCTGGATGCAATCGATATCTCTCTCGCATTTTTGGCCGACAATTGTGAGATTGTGCGCTAAAACAAGCAAAAAATGGTCTAACTTTATAATTGAAAATCAATTTAAAAATAATCGTGGGAAAGATAATTATGAATTAAATAGCGGTGAATTGTCTGGAAATTAATTTCTAACGTGATTTGCAAGATTCACCTAGATACTTCGATCGATTTCAAATAATGCAACAGTCTAAAAAGCCAAGTTTAAAAAATATATAAAAAATTAGAAATATATAAAAGATTGGAACGCCTTTTAAAATAGAATTCAAAGACTTAGAAAATTAGAACTTATTTTAAATATGCGAAAGGCATTTAAAAGATTTAAAGCTTCTCTAGGATCTAAGCGACAGTCTCACGCGATCTAAGAGACAGCTTCATTTTTCGTATGTTCTTCAAGAGAGAGAGACATCTGAAAAAACTCCAAACTTATATAGTTAAATCTCTGAAACATCTTCACCGCATGGGATGTAACGTTATCAACTTGCATCGAGATTCACGTCGGGATATTTACACAGTAATTCACGTGATTCGGGTACACTCACAGTTCTGCTGAGAGGAGACGTAGCCGGCGAGCGAGAAGAGAATGAGGGAGATGCAGACGAAAGCCGTCATTGGAACAAAGATTTGTGCTCAAGTGCGAACGTGAGGCATATCCAGGTGACTGTTAGATAGCATGTTTGCGACGCACCTTCCACTATGGAACGCATATACGCCCTGGTCAGATAAACGTCTTATCTCCAGGCGTATCTAGCGATATCCCGCTCGGAATGAATCAGAGGTTTCATTTATCGTACGTAATGTATCAGTTGACAAAAAAAATAGTAAAGACACAAATTTAATTTTATTTAAGGGGATATATGTAATCAATTTAGACGAATCAAAACGGGATCTAAGTTTACGAATTTTTTGTGGAAAAAAACGAAAAGAGCTAAAGAAGACATGTTTATTCCATTGTAAAGATCACATTTTTCTCTATTTGACATTTAAATTTTATTAAAAAATAATATAAAATGGTGTCTCTTCAAGTTTATCTAAATCATGTTTTTAAAAACACGTCATCACTTGAAAACGGATCGATCGATCGATTTGCAATTTTTTATATACTTCATCTAGACACTAATACTTGACATAAAGGATTTTTGTACGATGCTTAATTTTTTCTTGCAATTAAAAGAACGAGCAAAAATTTATAGTAAGAACTGCTGTGTTGACTTCGACCAGCTGTTGTTTTATATTCAAACGCAATATTTAAAAAAAAAATGGTTACGTCAATTAGATCTATCTTTCAACTTTATAAAGTTTATGCCATTTTCTTTCTGATCCTATGGCAGCAGCAATGGTCACTGTATAATCTTACAATGAAATAAACACGATTTCTCTAGCTATTTCCGTTTTTCCTGAAAAAAATTTGCAAAGTATCGCCAGCACTAATTATTGCAGAAAGTTTTCAGAAAGGTTTCAATCTTTTACACTGTACGATACTTTTGAAAAAATAATAAGATCATAAAATTTTGCAATAGAAGATTTTTCATAAAAAATTCTCAAAGTGAGACCTTTTTTCATCCATTTAAATACATGCTCTCTTAAAAGGAAAAAGAGCGCTTCTCTCATCTTTAATCGATGATTTATTCAGTTACTCGAAAAGAGAAAAGTTTGATCAACGAATATACTGAGACCAAGTGTTGCTTATAAAAGACGCTGAAACGCCACGACGATTATTGCTTCTCAATACTGTATTGTGTAAAATAAAAACAGAAAACGTGCTGTGTCATCGATTTGCGAATTCGTGATCGGACGAAGCTGAAAGGCAGCGGAAGATTTTTGTGTTACTTATTGGGTCTTATTTGTACAAGTTCAAAACAAAGATCATGAGAAAGTTGAATTCGTAGAAACAGCTAATATTATTACTTCGATTTCGACGTTTCTTCCCGCGGTAAATCAACCGAATGAAGAAAGCGTTGGAACGCGGTATCGATGACATAATACGATTAACATTGTTTAATTATATGTTAGGACGATTGACCAATGTCATTTATTCAATGACAGTTTGTGCCGCGATAGCAATTATTCTGCTAATTCAACCTCATCCGATTCATTATAGTTACAATGCAAGATGTGGTCTTATACTATCGCTTACATTACACTTTCGCGCGATACTTTACGCTGTAATTATACGTTTAATTCACGACAATTCGCGCCACAAGTCACGTTTATCTCATTGACAGCCCGTAGAATGCAATGTACACCGGAAATTACCAGGAAATGAAAGAAACGTGGAAAATACTTATACTGAATATTTTACTTAACATGTGGTGGATCTCTATAAACAATATGCATAATATTTGCAAGTGTCAATATTTATAAATAATACGTGAAAATATTAGAGCAAATGCATAAAAGTTTGTAATGGTTGATTGTTAACTTTTGGTTAACAGTGTAACAATTCGCGAAGATTATAGTTTCGTTTAAATCTAGTTTTATCTGGTTTTCATGTTATAAGAATTGAAATTGATTGAAGGAAAGAGAACTGGGAACAATGAAGTGAACAAATTAATGAACGCGTAGAATGAAATAAACGATACAAAAGCGAAGAGACGTGGAACGAAGTTTTGAACTATGATTATAAAAAGCAGAAAAATTTTACTTTGTCACTTCCTAAATAAAAACTGTTTTTAGTAATAAAATTGTTTTGCATAAATAATGTTTTAATAATAATATAAATGCTACTACGATTAATTCGAATCACGATCGAAGTCTCACATCGTAACTCAATAGTAAAGGGATACCTGTATTAATGATTAGTATAAAAAGCAATATAAAATACATTGATTAAACAATAAGAAAAAATATAACAATATTTACACAATAATATTCATTTTATATATTATAATGTTAAAAGTAAAATAGGCGCATGTATTGATAATTGATATAAAAATGAGAAGCATTGTAACAATATTAACGAAGTAATTAAAGGCTTTAAATTACAGCTAATGAGCAAACTCGATACTGGCGTATTGTTATAAAAGAAAATTCGAAAAATGATTTTGCGAAACGCGATTTTATTGTTTATAATAACAAACGTAGATGTGTACGATGATATTTAAATGCATTTTTAGCACGATTGTTAGCACAGAGAGCATTAGAAAATGCCGATCGGAATCATTGGTGCTTCCGATCCGTTCAAAGCCGGCAGAAAATTAACGCCGTCGTAGTGGGAGAGGACGGGCACGCAGAGAGGGACGATCATACAGAACACATATGTTTATGAGCGAATGGTCGCGGGGTGAGAGACAGCAAACGGGAAGGAGGATTTCGTAAGCTCGGCTCTTCGGATTTGCTTGTTCACCAGTCGCGCGCGCGGTACCAACGATCTCGATCGCAGACCGATTTCCATAAGTGAGCCGAGTCGACCGAGCTCGCAGGTAGATTGAGAGATCGGTGAGAGAAATAAACGCAAATTGGGATCGATCTTTTCAAATTTTTTCGTAAGGAGGAGAAATGAGTCCAACCGGCATGAGGACGTGCGTGATCCTTGGCGCGATCGCCCTGGCGATCGGTCTTCCGAACGCAGACAAGATCGGTGAGTGTCCCATCCCTCTCGTGACCAACGCGATCAATCTGCCTTGCTAATCTTAAAGTGCTTCGCGTGTCCCGCGATAATTGTAAAAAATTTTCACCGCAAATTTTCACACGAAACTCAACGGCACGACTTTGAAACATGTACAGTTGGCATGATAATAGAGAACAAAGAGATAACGTTTGTCGTGTAAATACCGTTTCATCGTATACAAAATATTTGGGTGACCTTTCTTTCGAGAAGAATTCTCTCGGAATTTGCCTCGCGTTTGTTCCCAAATTCTCTGCCGCGAATATAAATTAAATTAATTATGGCTATGTAATTTTCGAAATGTATTTTTGCGCGAAAAAAAATATATTCTCAAACATTTTCCCGCGTAAAAATATATTTTAATTATACAATTTTATATAATTGTATTATTTTAATTGACATGTTACACGGCGATAATAATTTAAAATCTATAAGAATACATTTACAAAAAAATAAATTGCGAGGTACAAGTATCTCAGCTTTATTTCGAGCGATGTTTAATATTAATAAAATTAATATTCCAAGTCACTAATAATTGAATTATTAATTAAACTACTAGTTGTAATTTAATTAGTAATAATTAGATTCTTTTATTTAAAAGTTAGTTAAATTAGCTTCACATATCTTGAATACGTCGTATATTTCATATTAATTTGTAATAATTACAACTGTTCAATCATATAATGTTTGAACTTAAGTTAAGATGCTAAATATGCTGATCAATGGTTAAGATTTATGGTAATAATATGAATCACAAGTGAATCATATTAACGTATTTACTTATCGAAATAGAAAACATACGTTTCCGTATGCTTATCACCTAATATAGCATTTGCCTACTAATTGAACCTTGCCTAGAAACGTTCTGCGGATATATTATCCACATCTCTCGAGGCATACATGTACACAATGCTTACATATTTTTCAATTTCCTAATAAATTTATAGAATATTGATGCTTTTAATATTCATTATAATAAATAAAACTATTAAATTGATTAATTTCTATAAGGTTGTAAATAAAAGATCGAGGAATTTGTCTATTTTAAATTCTAGAACGAATTTTCAAGTACAAGTCAGAAATTTAGAATGTATTCTATCATGTATTTTCATTATGCATCTAATAACGTAGTTTATAATAATTTTTTGGGATGGAAAACGGAATAATAAATACCTGGTACAACCTTCTCATTTTTTGCTTTGGTTTCTTTCTTTGTGGTTTCTGAACGATCAATTCAATTGCAGACGTATCTATCCCATGCAGAAACACGTCAGATTGTAGGAGCCTGCCGACACTTCCCAGGGATGCTTTTTGCAAAGAGGGTTTTTGCATGTGTCCGAGGGTAGATGTTGACGTTCAAATTTGTTCTGGCATTAATGCATCTATGCATGAAAATAAAATTTCAGGTGATACGACCGGAGACACTACTAAGTGAATTAAGAATGTATATTACACCTATTTTGAAAATAATGTAAAAATTACAGATTGTTCTACATTGCATTTGAAAGCAGTACAAAAAATTTGATGGCTATTTTTTACCTGAATCAAAAATTATTTTTTTAAAATATATAAATATGTTCTAATGAAAATATATTACAAAATAATAACACAATCAGATTTTTTTATATAACTTTATATAAATATTCAAGATAATTTATACCAAGTTTTATTGTGCGATATAGAAATTTGTTGTTCTGTAAATGAACAAAATTTATTTATTTACAGAACAATTAAGCTCAGCAATGAAACATTTGAATAAATCATTTTGAATACTTAAGGTACTTACATTAAAAAATTGACATTTTTGTCATTATTTTTTAATTTTAATCTATATAACAATAAAAAAAATAATATCAAATACAGTAAATGAACTATTATTAAAAAATGTATCGTTTAATAAAAATAGAATGTTGTAAACATAATTTTCAAGTTTTTATGTGTTTATAGTTTATTTTTAAGTATAAATATTAACGAGTATAAATATTTATAAAAATGGGTGTAATACATCTTTAATCCCAGAGAATTGCGAATTGGAGATTAGAATTTAATCAATTAAAATAAAACAAATAAAAATTAAAATTATTTGATTGGTCGAATTCTAATTGTTAATTTTAATTCGCAATTTTTTCAATCTTCAATGGATTGTTTGGTATGAGCTTTAAAGCTCTTATCTTATTTGGCGAATTTTTTGAATAAACGAACAAGGTGATTTTTTTTAGTTCCATTAGTCTATCGAAGATGCAAGCACGATCAAGATTGTAATTTCACGGGTGGAATTTGTAATAATACTATTCACCAATGCGTCTGCTTAAAAAACTACGTGCCATCGAACAACAGAAAAAGCTGCGTCCCAAGTAGGTATAAAGAGATACGCGAATTTTTGACTCTAGCAAAAAGCGAAAGTAATCCTAGAAATATTTCTAACTCAAATATAATTTTGATGTTTTTCGATTAATTATTAAAACTATTTGTTTCTAGTACTTCTAGTAATTATTTTAATTGCTTATATAATTTCTTTAAACAGAGGCTGACTCGATCGAAGCTTCTTGCACAGATGAAAATCAATGTTTAGCGTTTTTGGCAAATACTACCTGTGAGAACAATAAATGCGTCTGTGTATCTGGTTACCATTACTTAGACAAAGCATGCTGGAAAATGGTCGGTAAGTATTATAATAATATCTTGCAGACAGAATAATGTAAAGAAATGTTAAAAATTAATTTTCTTTTAATCTCAATATAATTTCTTGGCCTTGATTGATTTGTACATCGATTGATTTGTATGATGTGACGTTATCGAGAAGAATTTTTGATCGGCAAAAAATCGTTGGATTTTTTTATTTCGGATAAACAAAAAGAATAATTTAATTAATACATTTAATTAATTTAACTAATTAAATAAAATTGATCATAATACAATTGTTATATTTTAAAATTTATTGATAATTCTAATTTAATGAAATAATGTTAGTCGCCGCACACTGTATCGATTCTATTTGAGAGGAGATTCATTGCAGATATCACCTTCAGCGAGCACTCATAGATTATATATGTTATTCAAATATATAATTAACATAAATTAATTAATATTAATACAGTTCGATTGACAGTCTATATATTGTCGCAGCTAAATAAATATTAATTTTATTAATTTTTTCATTATAAATATTAAATTATGTTATATGTGTTATTTTAATTATGTTTTGATAAATCTCTACTATTTTATTCTTATAACTTTGCAAAAATAGTTGCGGATGTCACATTATACCCGCTAATATCTACTACAGGTATCCTTCTACTTACTACTATTTTCATTTACGAATTTTTGGAATTTATGACCAGCATGGTAACAAAGCTAATTAAACACTCATTAACCAATGATCCAAATTAAATATTAATTTTATTAACTTGACTAGATATTATATATTAAGAGTTATATTTAAAAAAAAATGATATTGCTTTTCAATCACTTAATCTTAATTTTCAATCACGTTAATCTGTGTTTGAGTTAAATATTAATTTTATACTAAAATATTAAAAATATTGTATCAAGAATTATAATCTTTAAAAAAAATTGTATTATTCGTTTTTAGTAATAAAATAATTATTTTGTGTAAATAATAACATATAAGATATAAATGTTATTCGGTTTATGATTAATTCAATTTAAATCTCGGAACGTAAGTAGAGGAATACTTGTATTTGATTTTCTCTGAGTGTAATCACGTTTGCAGGATATGATGAACCGTGCACGGAAAACGAGGAGTGCTCGCACATCGAGGGTAGTATCTGCACTGATGACATGACATGCAAATGCGCGGCCGAAATGGTACTGAACATGAACAATACGAAGTGTTTGACGGCTGCCAAAAAGATGCAAGACGAATGCACAGAGTCGATACAGTGCCAGGCGACATTCGAATTCTCGATTTGCGTCGACGAAAAGTGCCAGTGCGAGCAGAATTTTCATTACGAACGCGAGCTAACGAGGTGTTTCTCCAACAAAGGTACCTGCGAACCTTCGACTGTTAACTTTACGTAGAATCACTACGTTTTCAAAAATCCAATTATAATAATAATTAATATATAAAAATCCCTGCAAGAGATAGCTAAACAATCTCCGGAAAAGAACGCTCGTTGCGAATTATAAAATCAATTGTTTTCATCGTTTTGCAGCAATCGGCGACGAATGCGCGAACAATTACGAGTGTTACCAAGCCGAAGATTACGAGAACGATTCGCCAATCAAGTCTGTGATTTGCGACTCTAACATATGCACGTGCGCCAATAATTACACCTTGAGCGAGAACAAATGCGTGAACGCCGGTAAGTGAAGAGTGATGTATTTAACACGTCGCATCTTACGCAGGAAATTAACAGTTATTATTTACTCGAAAGATGCGTTTTGACTTTATTCGCTTGGGAAATTCTTAGAGCAACTTCTGTTTGCAGGCTCGTCCTTCGTAGTGACCTCGTCGCTAATTGTCTCTGTGATAGCACTAACGTTCCTTTCGTGAAACAAAGTTACATATGATTTCTCCGAAGAGGTATACTCGACGTTCGTTGTAAGTTAATGAAGTTGAACTTCTGATTATAATATCGTTCATGCGGAAGAGAAACTTAATCTCAAGGAGGAAAAAATGTGAGAGCCGTCGTGGCCAAGGAGGTAATTATTCTTGGATTGTTTACCTGCGATTTGTAATTATTCATGTTATCGTTTGCAAGACTTCTCGTTTGCAAGGATTCTTAAGAGAAATCTCGCGAATTTCTCACGAGTAATAAAAATATTGCGTTAATACGCATAGGTCTTACGTAAACATCTCTCACAAATAAAAATGTATGCATGAACTTCCTGTATAAATATGTACATATGAGAACTGTCATAGTTCGAGAGTGAGAAAGGGGAACAGGAAAGAAAGAGCAAGATGAATGGCATTGTTCAAGCTTTAATGATAGATTACTTTATCGCTTTATTTATGTAGATTTGAACACTCAGAGAAAATTTCGTATTTATAATTGTAAGGTGCCAGTACCGATTATGAGTCGAGTCCTAATTATGCGTCAAATTATATAGATATTTATTTAAATTTAAAGTATTCCAATTTAAATATTATTTAAATTTACTATATTCAAAGAATTACGATTATTTTTCAGCAAGGTTAATATTTCTTTCTAAGATTTAAAGTGCAAGAATCGCAAACACATCCTGCAGAGAAAAGTTTCTTCGAGTCAAAAAAAGTTTGTTTGATTCAAAGAAATTTGTTATTCCATTTTATTATTCCATAGATGTTTCTTGTAGAGATTTTTCGAAACTCTACTGAAATGTTTCGTTTTTTCAGTTTAAATATTTTTGAGACATCTCTGAAAAATGTCGGTTCTATATAGGTACTTATATTAATAAAATTACAAAAAATCTTTCTTGCATTTTTTAATTGTATTGTGTAATCATTGTAATAGAAACTTATTTTCTCAATTATTGCTGATATTTAAAACACGTAAATTAATGTACATTAATGCTCTTTAATAAAATATTATAAACTGCTCGCTCAAATTTCATAAAACTATTTTAGCCTATGGATTAATTTAATAATTCATCAATGTGTAATACATTCAGGCTAGGTCTTTCAGAAATGACTTTGTCAAAAAGCACTGGTTCCTAGAGGATTAATGTACATTTAATTATGTATCTATTTACATTTAAGATTTAAATATAAATATTTAAAAATATTTTTCCAAAATTTACAATCAGTTTATTGAATATATAATAATAAAATTTTCTTTAAAATTACAATACTTACTGCTTACATTGACATTAATTTACTTTAATATACTTTATAAAATTTTCTTTAAAATTACAATACTTACTGCTTAGTTGACATTAACATTGCAATCTTCCTAAATTTAAACATTAAATTTACATGAATTAATTAAACCCACTTTAATCTTAAATGATCCATAATTGGGGCTGACACCTTAATTAAATATTAAAATAATTGTAATTAGGAGTTCTATTTTTATAGTTATTACTGCTATAATGTTATTAATAATAGCATATAATGTTTTACACTGATAAAAAGATAGTTGAAATTACACAATATTATTATTGTTAATTTTATATTTATTTTTCATTCAACAATCGCAAAATAACGCGAAATAAACAGTTTTTTGAACATCATATAGGATAAAGATGTCGAAATCATCGGCTTCTAATTCACACTACCTCACCTACAAATTCAATTGTTGTATTTGTAAATTCTCTATGAGATTATGAGAACTATATAGTACTGTTTTAAAATAAAAATTTTGTTACTTACGTTCATAGAAAAATTACAGCGATAGTGAGTATAGCTATTTTTCGACACATTTTATAGCTCAATTACAAAAAAAAGGTATAGGAGTTTTTTGTCAAATGCATAAATATTAAAGTCATTTTTTAATATATTTTTTATTTGATATCAATTTTGTACGCAAATGAATGTTGGAAATTGTAACTCGATGTTTCAAGTACTTATTACTTTAATAATTAACCATCATAACAAATTAATTTATTATAGGCAAACGTCTAAATTGTACCTGTGAGTCTTTTAAATTACTTTAAAAAATATTAAATTTACTAAAATGTATTAAAATAATTAAAAATATGAAGAATCATTAATTAATACATAATTTCTCTAAAAAGGATTAAATATTTAATAATAAAAGAATAACAATAATGAAAAGATTAAGATGTCGAAATAAAATTGACTTGAATTTATTGTTGCAATTGACATATTATTCATATCGATTATTAGTTTTATTGTTATATCACTTATAAATCCTACATTATCATTATTTATATTGTAATAAAATTCATGGTGGTACGATTTAAGAAATTTAATAGATTTTATGAAAATATCAATTTAATATTTATAATAATTGCAAATATGTATATATTATGCAATAAATGTAAAATATCCTATAATAAACTTTCTTTTATGAAAACACAAAAAATTATAATAACGAAAAAATTAAAAAGAGAAAAAACACAATAATTGCCGACGTGTTCAAAGAAAGAAAATGGAATGAGTGTCTTACGAAAACATCGCAAAAAATCTACTCATGCATTGTTTGCTTTTGTTGCACAAGGGCCATCCATCAATGAAAGGCTCACATCACCTCCACCTGTGTTCAACTCTTGAGATGAAAAATAAAAGAGCTACTCCACAAGGAAATTTATATCAGTTAAGATGTTATTAGATAAAGCCGCATGCCAGAGACTTCGGCCTTATCTATCTTACGATCTGGAGCTCCAAATTTTTGTAAAAATTTCGTCGAAGGTGCTTCTTTTGCATCAGGATTGGAGGACCTCAACGTCGAGGTCAGTCTCCGTAGGACCTTCGAAGGAATAGCGGGAGTGCTCAGGAGGCCTCCAGTGAGGGGGCTGCGGAACATTGCACTGTCAGTCGCTCTTTGCTTCGGCGATTGTATGGAGTGCAGTCGCCGGCGCGCACGGCTAGCGTGAGCATCTTCTCATCGACGTGAGTTGTAATAATCGTGTGTAGCAATCGGAGTACCGCAATCTCGAAGGAAAATACCGCCAGAGATATCGCGAAGATATTATATATTAATTTTAAAAAGCAAGTGTGTGCAATATCGTAAAAGAAATGTGATAGAGGAGACCACCTTTGAGATAACGTTTAATATAATAGAAATATAATAAATTTAAAATATAAAATCCTGCGTGAGTGTAAAAATTGAACTGAATATCGAATTGTAATGATTTCAAAGAAAACTATCGAAAGATGTAATATATTATTATATTACGCGTGAATACTATGTGTTGATAAGAAAAAGCTAGTGCAGTATTGTTGGGGAAACATGATAAAACATTATCAAAGAGGATATCTTTAAAGAAAAACAGTTAATTAAAATAATAGAAATATTTGAGTATAGAATCATATCGTAAATGTAAAAATCAAATTGAATATTGAGTTGCAGCGAATTTAAGGTAATATTAAAATTGGTAATAAATATTACCAATAATATTTGCTCAATATTATCAGTATAAAGAAAAGCAGATGCAATATCGTAAGAGAAACGCGATAAAAAAAATATCGAAGAAGACACTATTAAGAAAGCAATTAATATAATAGAAATACTTGTGAGTATATAAATCAAATGTCGCTATATATTCAGCGAAAAAATAATAAAAAATAAAGTTAAAATCGCAATTTTAAAATTACAAAGAAATAAGCGAAATATAAAATTTATTATTTGATTACTTATCAGATATTGAGATTAATTGATTCTCTTGAGTGATGAAACGAATAAAATGATTTTCGTTTAATCGATTATCGCGTTTTAATTCGAAAAATATTGTAAGAACGACTATTTTAGGGACAGTGTATTTTTTGACCCAGTAATCTTTTTCTCTCCTTCTTGAAGAATCGCGAAGATCGCGGAGTCGTGGAGACCGGATCTACGCTCCTGGTTCTCACAGTTAGGTGAATGCCGAGTAGAACCGCTCATAATTAAAGAACAAAGGGGAGCCCGTTTCCTACGCTTGCCTGTTATTGGATTTAACAATGTGTTTTGGAAGCGAGATTACTGCACGCCGGGTCTTCAATAAAGCTCGGAGTTGCACAAGTTGCTTGCACCGTGCAAGTAACGCCGGACATCATTAAATCAATGTAGACTTGCCGTCAGTTTAATTACGTCATAAATTAATTTTAAGTTATTAATATTATTAATATTATTGTAATTATCAAAGGGTGCTTAATTATCCATCTTACTTATTATTAACCATTTGATTTTATATTCGAGTCTCATTTATATTATCTATTTCTTTTATCTTTATTTTTTAAAAGATGGTCGATTTTATTCAGCTAATCGTGTTTGAATAAGGATTCAGTAAATGTACATATAATAGAATCTCTTGAATAGTTTCGCTCACAGTACGGCACTGTTGACACATAACAATGGCTTCTGCTGTTGTAGCATCGTGTTGCGCAACGCAAACCGAAACTATAGAAACGTAGGGCGCTAAACTCGTTTGTTCGACGCGATCGACCTTCGAGCGTTTACGGGACCGTCATTGAAATCCAAAGCGGGGAACTTCGCCCACGGTTTCGTGTCGACAGACCCGCGGCACTGAAAAGTATCTCGTAATCGCGCTCGAAGAAAATCAAGACGGAAGCTTTGGGTCTACACAATACAGTAAAGTAAATCAGAATAATATGTTGTTATATTAATAATACATACCATTATTAATATTTTATATATATTATTATATTAATAATATTTACAGTATGTAAATAATGTCAACACCTGGGAAATTCACTTGTTTTATTATAATAAAAGATTGGCCTACCATTTGTCTTTACTGATTCTATCCTTATTGAAACAGAGTAATAAAATGTTTGAGTCACGATTTAAGTATTGTATAATTCTTCTAGCAAAACATCTTTCAATTGCTTAAGAAATATTAAAAAAAAAATTTATTTCTCATTCTCTTCAAAACTGTTTACGATGATTCGATAATGTTTAAATCAGACTGCATCGGCCAGGAAAGATGTCAAAATTTGGAAAAAGAGTAAAAATTTCCTCCTCGAACATCACTTATATAAGCAATTGAAAGATGCTAAAACAATAGTGTAACATTTATTAGTGAATATTCTACGACTTTATTTCTTCAAAGATAGAATCTGTATTAAAGGTAAATGATAGGTCAATCTCTTATTAATGAAACAAAAAATATATTTCTCAGATGTTTACTTTATTTTGCCATCCCCTGTATATATTATTAATGTAAGAACCTTTCTAACATCGACACAGGAATTATTTTGCTTTTATTCAATGTTCAGGCAAAGATAAAATAATTTCTATGTCGACAAGCTGTATATTTTTTACTAGAAAACTTCTAAAGGAAAAAAATTTTAACGCACTCGCGCAAAGTGTATCATGTTTTTAGAAAATAAAAAGATTTAAAATTTTGTATATCTGCATATAAATGCTCTAAACACAGCAATGTTTTATAAGTCTACAACTTGTGTTCCTCTTTATACGAATACAATTTACACGTTTCGCTATTAGAACGCTTTGACGTGCGATTCTAATTCAAATCGCGAATGGCGCGTTAGAACGATTTAGCACCTGTTGCCCGTCAACAACTTGGCACGTACAAAACTATTCTCAATGATTACTACCGATGAATGTGCGATATTTGCACGTTTAAGTTGAAGTCGATTCGCTACGTGGAAAGTACGCTCAAACTGCATCTTCCGCCTGTCGAAATCGACGAAACAAGACGATGCTATAGCGACGCGCGCTCGCTAGCTCACACGCGATCGTTTGTGAATTGGAACGTCTAAAATTAGCAGTTTAAAATTAACTAAAATCAAACGATAATTACCAATTACGTATGCGTAACATGATTTTGATCTAAATTTGATGTAACAATTGTAATTATCCATGGTAAATATAAATTAAAGCAAAAAAAAAACATTTCTTGTAGGTCGGGAATCAGTTAAATTTAATGGGAGAACCCATTCATATCATTTTTCTTTAGCATATCAATAAAAATATCGAAAAGAATTGATATGTTTATTGATATGCTAAAGAAAAAGTTGATTCTTTGATTGGTCATCGGAAATTTCAGAATCTTTTAATCAGTTTCGAAAGACGAAATGAAAGTTGATCGTGGAAAATTGATCTCCCGCAAAGCGACTCTAACGGTTCAAGTCAGAATCTCATAATCTTTTATACGGAATGCCTAACGAGATCTCGTGACTCGGGTAAGGTTCCAGATTGATTCGTTGAGGTCCGATCGAACGCCGACGGTTTCGTCGATGGCTCGCCTTGGACGGACGAGGATAAAGCGAGAGACATAGGCAATAGGAATAGACAATTGTCGAGGGATTCGATCGCAATCGATACCGCGCGGGATACGCCTTGATGATGTCCGTGTCCAAGGATGTACCCACCACGTATCCCTGCCTACGATTGCGCAACAATTGGACGGGCGAGGAAACAATGAGAGCGTCATCGTAAGCTAAACGGAGAGCCGGAATCGTGACGTGGTGGCCTTCGAGCGATCGGGACGATCGGTCCCCGATCTCCTCTCGCGGGATCCGAAAATGACAATAAGTCGGCCGACGGCGGTGATGAAACGTTTCGTGCACGGCGTTCGCCCGCCGCCGCTGTCGTCGTCGCGAGGATGACGAGGACGTGGACGGTATGCGGCTTCACGGGGCTCCTCGTCCTCGTACCCGTTACCGTCTGCGCGACGATCACCTACGTCAACGACAACGAGGACCCGTCCCTGCGATGCAACGATCGCAGTAGCGCTATTCACAGCAATAGTAAGCGAACAGAGTTCAGCGCAATTAGACTTTCATTTATGTACGAATTAATTGATGAGGATTTAAGAGCGTCCTGGAGCGCGCAACCGCCGTGAAATATGAAGATCCTTCGGTCGTTCATTCTTCACGGATCGTGTCTAATAGACTGTTAGACCGTGCTCGTTATGTCACGGTGAATTGGCCAGCGAACGTACAAAGCCGATTGCTTCATACATCCGCTGGCGTCTCTCTCTCTCTCTCTCTCTCTCTCTTCCTTATTCTTTTATTTTTTAATTAGACGCTTTACGTAATTTTACGCAATTTCCTCTTTTCTCTATTTTCTTCCTTTGTAAATTGTAGTGATATCAAAATTACTAGAAGCACGAATTTTCAACGTAACATTCGGTTTATGTTCAGACTTCTCATATAATATTCCTATTAAATAATATTGTACCGGCTTGTAGGAAAATAACATATCGCGTCACAAATGAGACGAATTTTTTCCAGAAACCTTTTCCCAGTGTAAATACGATGTCGACTGTATTCCGAATGCGTTTTGCCGGAACCAGCAGACCTGCTCGTGCAAAGACGATTACATCGAGTTCAGGAGTGACAATAACTACAAATGTCTGAGAGGTACTCCAATTCTTTTAATCACATATGTATTTATTACATTCCTCGAATGTGATATCAACGTTAATTATGCACTGTAACATTAACGTAAATTGAGAGTGAAATAGGATTTTAAAGAAATCGCGCGAGAGATAGCGAGCGCTGCACTCGCCGATCTCGGTCTAATTATTCGAAGGGAACGATGTCATCGACCTCAGAAACGAGAGATCCCGCGGAGATATCTGTTCATCCCTATTCCTATCCGTTCCTTTCTCACGATCCCGCCTCACCTGGAGCGTGTCGTTCGTCGTGCTCGTTGAGCCGACAGAGATCACGAATAATTTCTATGAATGAGTCAGGACGGCGTAGATCCGTCTCTGGACAACGGGCCCTTTCGACACGATCGTAAGGCGATTGAATAAAGTTGCCTTTTAAAATAAGTAAAAGTTCAAAAAACGAGGTCAGCATTCTGCCGATCCAACATTTTATCATCAACAAAACAACAATGTATTCATTAAAGGGCCAACAATGAGCAAATTAAGAAGTTGTTTTAGAATTCATTTAATTGTCTATTGACATAGTTAATATGTCAATCTTTTTCAGTCGCATATTAATTAAAAATTAAAATTAAGTGTGAAATAATTGGGATACATAATATATAAATGATAAATAAAATACAGAAAGCAATATATAAATTGAAGAATCACAATGAGAGTGAGTCATGAATGAAAAAGGAAAACTATATAATTTTTATGATTGAGATTAAATTCACGTGTTTTTAATTAAAGACTCCGTACGATTATTCCGTTCACTCTGAATGGCGCTCAAAATTTCTCTGGATTATGCGCCTCTCTAGCATTATGCATTATCTTGGAATAGCGCGATCGCAAAGAAGGAAGCTTCGAGTGTAGACGTGACGAAATACGCAAACAGAGCGACTCATAAGGCACGTTATTTCAACAGTGGCTACTCGCATCGGCGATCCCTGCGAGGAGGACATCCAGTGTGAGTTCACGTTTACACCGCAGTCGGAATGTCGAGAAGGTGCTTGTCAGTGCGCCCACGATTCCCACTTCACGGACGGGAGGTGTTACGAGTCCGTCGGTGAGTCGGTTAAAGCCTTTCCTGGGAAGTATCCCACAAGTCCCGACTAGCCCTTTCATTATGCACATCTATGGGAAAAATAAATAACTCGAGTTAGCGTCTAATAACAAGAAACGCCACGAGCGGCTCTATTCAATGCCACGTTCAGCGCGCGAGGGCGAAATTATGAATGATTACTCGTAACATTACAAAATAACGCTGCTCATTTCTTACCGTTAGCACTACTTCTATTGTACGTGAATTACCTACGATTGTTTGCAACTCTTTACACGACGAAGACCAAATGCCAAGGAAAGTCGGTTAACAGAATAAACGTCGACTTACGCTCGTAATTAGGTAAAATTTACAATTATTATTCTCTCTGCTTGTGTGCATTTAGGTTTGGGAAAACGTTGTCGCTCGAATCGTAATTGTCACATCAAGAATACTTTTTGCGAATACGGTTTCTGCACTTGCGGTTTGCGTCATCATGCAAATCCTGACAATACTACCTGTCTGCCGAGTGCCAGTAAGTATTATAATCAATAAAAATTGTTTTAAATCTAGTATTTTTACGAGAATCTTGTCCTTCAATTTGCAATCGTGCTCATTCTTTTCGGCTTTTTGTTCCACTTTTTCATAGTATTTAGTTAATTTAATATTAATCAATTTATATGATATCTTATATTTATATAATATACAATATTAATTAATTTAATAGGATTACATATTAATTAATTAAATGGCTTAATTACACAAAAGCAATAATTTATATTTTTATTAATTTACATTTCTTTTTAAAACAATAAATATAAAATAAAACATAGGTAAGAAACTTTCTCCAAGATAAAAAAATCAGTTCGTTGAATTTCATCATGAAGTTCACATAAGAAATCTTGGAATTTATAAAATCTAAATTTACCAAATCTAAATCTCTGTATTTTCCAGAGTTGGACGAGCACTGCAACAGCGATGACGAATGCATCGTGGAGAATTCGAAGTGCATGCACAACAGATGCGACTGCAAAGTGGACTACGTATTGACTAAGGGCGATCAGCGGTGTTTGAAAGCCGCTTCCTGGATCGGCGAGAAGTGCGAGCAACAGTCCCAATGCCAACTGTTCTTGAAGCATAGCCAATGCGGCACGAATAAGACGTGTGATTGCGTCACCGGTTCCCACAGACGCGGTTATAGATGCTTCGTCGATGTAGGCGAGTATTCGAACACCTGGATCCTTGCTCGCGTTTACCGCTAAACATAATCGCTCGATCGCATCAATTCGAAATAAAGTCATGTGTGCTAATCTCCTAAAGATAAATTAAAGAGAATGAGGAATTAGACGGTTTAGAGTTAGATGCGAGATAAAAATGTGAATCTTGAATGTCTCTCTCAAATTTCGTCATTTGAATCGGCGTATACGTAATGCTGAGAAATTTTGCGTTTTAGAACTGGGTGGTCGTTGTGAAACTCACCATCATTGTATTACGACAACCTTAAAAGACTCCAATTCGACCTGGAAATCGAAAGTGGATTGTGTTGACGGTACAAAACCGTTTGTTAATTACATTTTATTATTACAAAGATTCAATTTAAAATGCTATTTTATATTTCTTCACACAGGTTTTTGCACTTGTACCGAAGGTTATACATTAATGGAGGAGCTGCAGGATTGTGTTCAATTCAGTGATAATGGTAAAAAAATATATAACAATGTTATAATTTTTCAAACTAGAGAATATGTGTCCTTTTTTAGCAAGTTTCTAACAGCAGATCTTTAAAAACACATGGAAACTATCTGTTTAATATTTTTAAATTAGAGTTTTGATTACTAAATTTATTAATTTAATTATTAATGTAATATTAAATTTCTTGTCTTTCTAGGTGCAACGAGATGGCAGATGTATAGAGTACTTTCTATCATTGTTATTATCGCAAAATTTCTTTTGCGCTAAAGATGGTAGATAACGATTCGTATTTAGCAGTATAAGACCTCGATTTACTAGAATAATTAAAAATTAAAAAAATAGGTTGTTAATTTATGCAATGTAGATGCGTATCGTCGTATTTATCATCTTATTTATTTAAATTGTTATTTAAATTAAAACGTTTGACTAATGTAAATTTGTTACTTTAACTAACAGCTATAAACAGCCAAAGAGGATCAGCGTTTCTTTCCCAGAAAAGCGACGAATCTACTAAATTATAATTAATGACATTGGTTTTTTTTTAATCGAGAGACATAGTAGCATATAGTGCGAAATCGTTCTATTTATCTTTACGCGAGTCAGCCATTTGCGAGTATCCAAAATATATTATTAGATCTGAGATACGGCTGAACCGATCGAGTTCTTATTAGACTTAATTGATAGCATGGGTTTGATTCATATTACAAAAGTGTTGTTGTTTTTTTTCTCTACGAGCTTTATAAATAAAGATATAATGTAAAATCCAATGTGACAAATTTTTCATTAACATGTGTCCAATTTTATGATTCGTTATTGATGACTCACGCGGCATATTTATTTGTGAAGTAAAATTCATTATGTAATGATTAAAAAATTACAAAAATTATTATTATTGTACAGAAGAAGGAGCCTAACTTGTGAACTGCAATGCAGAATAAAACAAAAATATTTTTGTTAAACGTTTATTTATCAAAACTAACATTCAATAAAATCATTCTATGAAATTAACATTTTATACAAACATTTCTTAATAATTACTTAATAAACATTTTATAATTAAAATTATACAAAGATATTTGAAAAATGAAGATACAAAGTGCACAAAATATTTCTCAAACATTTTATTTTAGGATTGACTTAACATACCTTTAGATTATATCTTTATTTATTTTTCGACTGTACAACAGTTATTGATTAGAGTACATGTGAGCAAGATTCAATTTCTGCACGCATAAACATCGTAATAATTACACACAATTGTGTTCTATTTTTATAATAATAAAACATTACTGTGTTCTCTAATTTATACGCCACGCCCTTTATTATTTTATATTCTACATTTCTCTTTAAGTCTTGTCTTTTTAAAGTTTTAAGAATTTTCATGGCGCACAAGCATCAATGTTCTTTCTATTGCTTCTGCGAATCCAGAAAAGATTCTCCTCTTCATCATACTCTTCGTCCTTTCGCGATCACGCATCCCACGTTTCGCACGTCGTAGCATATCTCTTCTTCCTCCCGCTTCCCACACGTTTCACGAAGCGGAACCTTTC
Organism: Solenopsis fugax; assembly: GCA_003595255.1. Classification (NCBI taxonomy): domain Eukaryota; kingdom Metazoa; phylum Arthropoda; class Insecta; order Hymenoptera; family Formicidae; genus Solenopsis; species Solenopsis fugax. The sequence continues at coordinate 30,692 of QKQZ01021283.1, forward strand.
CAGTCCTCCTTGATCATGTCGCTGGCCTTCTCGGCGATCATGTACGCTGGCGCGATCGTGTGACCAGCGATTATGGTCGGCATCACGCTGACGTCCACGACCCTGAGACCGTCGATCCCGTGCACCCGCAACCTGTGGTCCACCACCCCCGAATTCCTCCGGGTGCTCATCTTGCACGTGCCCACGTAGTGACCCAGATTCGTTGACACGTGACGGGCAGTGCAGGCCCAGTATGCGTCGCTTTTAAAAGCGACGTGCTTGCAACCTGGGAACGGTACCGGTAGCAACGTAGTGTTGAAACGCTTGAACGCCTTCGTGGAAGCTACTTCGACCGCCTGCGACAAGCCCCGCGATAAAAAGAACGTATTAAAAAATAGGAGAATGACGAATGAGGGAATAACTTTAATATGGAACCATTCTAAATGTATAAGATAACGAGAGAATGCAATGCAATTAAGTATAAAGTAGGTAAAAAAAATTACAAGATAAATGATAGAGAACGACAAAAGAGTAAACGATGTTTTAATTATAGAATAGGAAATATAATTCTGAATGACAAAATTAACAGTACAATACAACATAACGTAAAATAAATGAAATAAATGAAAAAGTTTTAAGATAAATGTAAATTATATTAATGCATAAAGACTCTTTTCTTACAATCTTTATAGCTTGCACCATTGTATTCAGGTCATCCTCGTGATCGTAATAATTGAAATCCACGATAGGTGAGTCCCGCGGATCGCTGCTTCTCAAGGTAAGCCTACCACGACTCTTGGGTCGCAGAAGCACAGGTACGATCATGAAGCTGTCGAAGCCTTTGTAATCGCCGTAAACTTCCTTATAAAAATCCTCTGTTAATCCCAGCAAACTGCGATAGGTGCCGGAAATCTCGCCACCTAACGAGCTTGTACCTAACACCAACTCGATGTCGGGATAATCGTCTTCTGACATCTTGCTCATGTTAGCGTGAAGATACATCTTGAAGACGTTACGATTTACGGTGATGGAAGTTATGTTGGGAACAGCTATAAAAGTGATTCATAATGTGACTTTCGTCAAAATCAAAACTAAGCTTGAAATTACAAAAGGCAAATTATAATTTGGCAAAAGCAAAAAGCCAATAATTGTTTGATAAATATATATATAACGTAATTCGAGTATATTATTATTACTATAAACTTTTAAGTTTAGTATAAAAACAATTAATTTATATGAAAAAAAAACGAATATTTCAGCTCTTATTAGAAAAAAAGAATTAATCTTTTCGAATTTGTTTGCTCAAAAAATTTCAGTTTTGTGTTGATGTCAAAAGCTCTTACCATACTGCTTGTGTGTATTTATACGCTGAATGTACTTAAATTTCGACTTTTCCCTCTGTGTTTTTTTCATATAATTATTAGCCTTAGTATTAATAAAGGCTAACGCTTCGGCACCCCCAGGTATCGTTAAAGGGCCAGTCCCGTCTGTCAGATACTTCATGAACTCAGCTGGATTCGAACCTAAACGTGGCTCGACGATAGTTACGCTCTCGTTGACTAAAAACGTCAAAGCTGACATGCTCACGTGGTCTTGGAAATTAAATCCCACCGGAAGATCCTCAATTACATCGATGCCTAATGAATTCAAATGATCCTTTGGTCCTATTCCGGAGAGCATTAGTAATTGTGGTGAGCCCAAAGTACCTATGCAATCGGAAATATCAGATAAAATCTCAATTTAAAAAGTTTATTAATATAAATAAATTAAATTGGAACAATTTTACATTTTCAGTTAAGAAGTACTTTTAGTTTCAAACAAATTGTGTTCTCTGAAACTCGTTTATAAATCGGAGATGTGATTATAATAAAAAAAAGATTAACAATTCGACTAGTTGCATGGCTTAATAATTTTTATGTTTTCGAAATGATGAGAGATTTGAATTATCACAATAATCGAAGCGTTTTTAAAAACTATTAAATGCATTTGTTCCATAATTATATTTTTTAACGATATTCTGAATGCCCACCTGCGCAAAGTATAATTTCCTTAGTAGCAGAGGCGAAATACGTTTTATGACCCTTCATGAATTGGACGCCTATGGCTTTTTTTGTTTTCGGATCAATAAGAATTTTTGTCACCGTCGAAAGTTTGGACAGATGAAAATTTTCTCTGTTGCGAATCGGTCTGAGGAAAGCCTTGTTGGCGCTGACTCTATGACCGTTTCGTAGAGTCGCTTGCACGGTTGAGAAACCGACGGACCTATCGCTGTTGTAATCTATCAGATCGTAACCGAGCTCTTGGCCAGCCTTCAAGAAACATTCCCTCAGAGGAGTGGCGTAAGGAGGAGTCGTAACATCCAGATATCCGTCGTGTCCGTGATATCTGACAAAGGAAAAATCACGCGAGATGAAGTATGAGAAAGAATGTACCATTATCGCTTGATTATTTTATATCTCTACATTATTATATATCTAATTATTATATAATATATATAATTATTTTGATGATTCAACATAAAATTATTTTCTGATCTGCACAGTAAAAAATTTTATGTTAAATATAACATATAACACATTTTACATGTCCAATTCAAACGGTTCCCCAAATTTTTTTATTAATTTCACACAAAATTAATGTGTTAAAAAATAACATATATATTATGTAAAAAATTAACACAAAGAAAATATAATGCTAACAAAAAACTGTGTATATACTTGTATTTATAAATAAACGAACAAATAACTTAAAAATAATGTAGCTTTGAAACGTAAATTCCAAGATAAATGAATAAAACTGTGTGCATGTCGGCATATTATAAATGTTGATTTTACTGAAGAAATATGCTTCTAATGTTAGTATATTTCTTCAGTAAAATCAACATTTATAATATGCCNACTAACATTAGAAGCATATTTCTTCAGTAAAATCAACATTTATAATATGCCGACATGCACACAGTTTTATTCATTTATCTTGGAATTTACGTTTCAAAGCTACATTATTTTTAAGTTATTTGTTCGTTTATTTATAAATACAAGTATATACACAGTTTTTTGTTAGCATTATATTTTCTTTGNTGTATTATTACTGAGAAGTGTTGAATATCAATTTAATACAAAATATTTAAATAACATAATCACATTATGTTAAATTAACACTAATAAATTAACACTATATTAAAAATTCAACAGAAAAATGTTAACAAAGATCGACCACAAATGCAAAATGTTGTTTACTATAGTATTTAACTAAATTTTTAGATACTGCAGTAAAATTGTTCTCTCCGTGCATGAATATTATAGTATAATAAAAATTACATGAATTAAAAAATCAATCGAGAAGATTCTCAGCAAGAGGTAGAATAAATAACACACTGCTCTCGCCTCTCATCGCGATCTCACCGCTCACCTTACGTCTTTATCGATCAGCCTGCACCTCTCGGACCTGATGAAATAGGGCAGCACATTCTTGTAGCTCCAACCGGGATTCCCGAGCATCTCCCAGTTGTCGTAATCGGCCCGTGTGCCCCTCGAGTAGATCATGAAGTTCACCACCGAGGTACCGCCGACCGCCCTACCAGTCATTATGTTGCAACGACCGTCGATCATCGAAAGACAAAACCCACCGTTGCCATTTGCGTCTTGCGGCCGCGGCTCACTCTTATACATACGGGCGTAGTCCGTAATGTGGAGGATCGACGCCAGGAAGGGTACATCCGTGAGGAAGGTCTCATCCCTGCCCTGCTCGAGCAACAGGATATTCCAGTCGGGATTCTCGGTCAGGCGATTCACGAGCACGGACCCGGCGGAGCCGGCGCCGATCACAATGAAGTCGAAAGATAGGTAATGTCGCCCGGGTGTCATAGCCTCGTCCTGCACCAGGTCATTCGACGGTGAATATCCCGCGAGAAAGTGGTGTATCGTTTCGAGAACAGCCGGCGGCAGGATCCCACCGACGTGCCCCAGGAACAAGACCGTCAGGCAGAACTTCAGCATCATGAATCCGATCTTATAGTGAGAAATAAATCTTCGTTAATCTTCTCTTTCTTATTACAATGCTTAGTTCTCTTTAATAATAATCATTTCATTTACATTCCATTAACCACTTGCACTAACGTTGATTTTGTTGATTTTTCTCTTTAGAAAGCTGGGACCTTGACATTATAATATACGAGCAATTGAATTGAGGTAGGTCGCTATGAAATCTCAGTCATCTTAATTTAGAAGACCTTGATTTTCAATTTAAATATGTGATTGTTGAGTTTTTCTTTAATTATTCTTTTGAATTAGCAGAATTTATTGCAATTTACTTTATTAACTTACTACAACTGCATGCTCGCGATGTAATACAGTCTTTCCAGATCTCGATATATCTTGAGGCTCCGTATTTTCAATTCAGCTTCGGTATATGATAATTACGATGTCTATATCTCAAATAAACCACAATTTACGTATCCTCGATCGTGATTATGATTAATTAACACGATAAACAGAAATCGGCAATTCGCGCGTGATGCACTACGTGGTACTCAGCCGCATCTTGCTCTCCGTAATGCGATGTTAACAATCAACTCTGTAGCTTTTAATGTTGCATCTGAAATAATCGTAGATCTGCACAGCACTGCAGGGTCGATTACGTCAGCTACGGATCTTATGGTCAAGGTAGCGCAACGCAAGTCATACGAAGTAAGGTTGCGAGAAGCGAATGTTAATCAGCGATTTAAAATCTTGACATAATGGTGCAGCCGAACGATCGCGTCTTTCTCTTATACGTGCATTCCACACTCCACACGTATCGACATTTGCGGGAGAACACGAGTTCATAGTTCGGATGCATCGAACTCTCGTAACAATTCCACATTGGTAATGCGCACTTATCGTAGGTCATGTAACTCAATTATCATTTCACTCTTACCGAGACGCAATCTCCGAAGGCATCCTGAGCAGTCGTAACGCGCCCGCAGAATTTTTTCAACGGGTGTTTTTTTTTTCATAAGCTCATCTACATTGCATACGCACATGTTGAATATATCTTTTCTCTCATTACGCAAATACTCGGTACTTATATTTTTTATTACCTTCGAATACGCGCGCACATGCCCTTCTTTCGATTTAACGGTTAGTAAAGAATGTTTGCAACACCTATGTGAATGTGGTACTTTCGCTTGGAGTAATTTTTCAAAGGCATGCACGAATTGCATTTTAGTTTAAAAAATTATAATATTGACGAATGATTGGAATAATCGTGTTTATCTCGCGAAAGTTGCTCGAACACTGAATTAAATCGAACTGAATTCCCGTGGCCATATACAAAATTGCAGGGTGAAAGAAAAAAAATCGGCAAGGCCGACCACTTTTAGCATGCAGAAACATGGTATGCTATCGCAATTAGGACGATGGCCAAACTTCTTGCACAACTCTCGTTAACAGTTTCTTTTGCATTATTAATCATTGTAAACTATATTGTATATAATTATGGAAAGAACGGTGTTTTGTTTAAGTATCTAAAAATAGTCCAAAATTTACTTTCAGATTTGTATCTAATCAAATTTTTAAATACTTTAGCAAAACCATGCAATACTTGGTTTACTACTAATTGACATAAATGTAACGTTTTTCGAACGTTATTAAACGTTAAAATTTAATACTTAAAGCTATGATAATTAAAATTTAAGATGTAAAGATCAAGTATACCGATATTTATTTATACTTTATATTAATTTATAATGATAAAATTTTTTATGTAAGTTGCAATTTATCATGTTATTTATATTTTTATTCTGCCTTATGTACTTAAAAAATCCTAATTTTATTTCATTTAAGACTTTTGTTATTTTTCATCATATGAGTAGATCTTGGAATTAAAAAAAACATTCTAATGAAATATTTTACTAAAAAAAGAAATAATAAAATAAGTATGATTTGCAACAATTTTTACGTAATATGAAGAAAAGAAATGTATGAAATAGAAAAAAATGTATCCAATAGAATGTACGTATAAAACATAAATTACGACAAAATATCAAGTTAACATTTTAAAATTGAACTGCAATTTATATTCACGATAACTAATGTTTGAATCTATCATTATCTCTCTATTTAGATGGAAAAAAGATTTTTATGAAGATATTAGATAAATCATTCATCAAGGTGTGGTATCTGATTAAACGAGGCGAAAATACCAAAGGCGCACAATATAAAATCTTAAAGAAACTAGTCCCGTATGACCCACATATGCAATTACGAAATGTGCTCCGTACATGGAGCATCTGTATTTGCACCTTTGCCGCGAGGAGAAGATAACAGTTATACAACGTGTATTCAGAGATATCGATAATAAAACAAATCTGAAGTTTCAATGAGTTCAAGTTGCAGTGAATACAATACGTTAAAAATTAGTTTTAAAAAATGAAAAAGACGCAAAGTACAAGTGTTTGTTATAAGAAAATAATTTTATGAAACAATAAAATTTAAGTAATTTTAATGAAAATAAAAATAATAGCAACAATTGAGAATGAAAAGTAACGTGTATTTAAAAAAATTTCATACATAAAATATATTAATAATAATAAAAATAATTTTTCATTGCACATTTATTATTTGAACATTTAATACCTTTTAAAACGCAAACCAATACCTTTTAAACATATAATATTACATGATGTATATAATTCTATTATTCTGTTGCAAATTCTAAACTGTTTAAATAAAATCTTATAATCAAATATTGAACTTATAAAAACTAAGCTTGCCTGAATTGCATTAAGATGCATACATGAACATATTATAATCGTATCATAAAATAATAATCCGTTTCTTAATTAACTAGATAAAATTAAAACACACACATGGATATCATAATCATATTATAATACGATTTAGGTTTGCATTAATTATATAACAAAAAAGCATAAATTTTAAAAACTAACATGTTACTATTTTCAACAACTTATAAGTATTAGATTAGTGCAAAAATCTTAGCCCTTATTGGCATTGTTCTTATTACAGTCATTCTTATCAACACTGGCAGACATATATTACTGACAAATTCTTTGTTAATAATCAACATCTTTTACCCCTCAGGGGTAATATATTATATGTATATAAAAAATTTTTCCCGGATACTTTGAAGCTTTACTTACAAAATTTTTTTTCACAAATTCTATACGTTATGCAGTAAAATTCGTAAGAGAATTTTTTCTCAAAATAGTTTGACGTACAGTCCATATACATATATTGATCCCGATGCCATTATACTGTCCTGTATCATGGAGTGTTTAATTAATTGATACTATTTTTGAGAGATTTACTCATAAATATAATAAATATTTTAGTTTAAGTTCATCTAAACATATTTATAAATTTTCATAAATATTTAAGTATAATGCATAAGGTTTCAATGCCCCAAAAATATAAAATTGATACATTTTTATATATTGAGTCATTTGTGACACCTAGAATACAATTTATAACAGAGAGTCTTCTCTCTGATTTATAATAGTTTAACTTTGTAGACGCGCAACTTTGTAAACGAAGTTTAAACGACTAGTTCGAGAACGCGAGATATCGATTCACATCCATCGAAATATCTCGAACGAGATTTATGTTCGAGTTGACACTGGTTGACACGCACAGGCAAACACAGGCAAATGTCAGATTGTGTGTCAAATACACGCAAATTAAAGGAGAATGGACTTCGAGAGTCCTGATGTTGAGAAGGAATTTCCTGGATTGTACGCGTCCGAATCAGCGAGGAAAAGCAATGAGAGCGATTGTATGTAATAGATATTGCCACGTTATATTTGCGTTTTAAACGATTAGATATTGTGTATGTGTATGAGAGGAAGAGAGGTTATGTTATCTGTCAAAAGTCACAGATGTTGCATATTTGCTTTTCTCGCTGTTATTTTACTGCCAGAGATATCTGTATTGCAACAGTGATTTTTATTCTGCAGTTAGTGACGAAGGCAGTCACGACAAGCATTCCAAGAAGGAACTTTTGGGTGGAAAGCGTAAGGACAAGAAGGACAGAAAGGATAGGGGTTACGCGACTCTAGAGGGTGAGAGTTCGCCAGACGAGGATCAGGAAACCAAGTAATGTTCATATCGAAACCTATGTTATTTCTGTTCCTTTTATTTATTGCTACTTGCATCTCTCGAGTAACATGCAAGTGTTAATGTGACACATGATTAACGGATCCTTTTATCTGATATTTATCAGATGTTTACCAATGAGGCTGTACTATTAACTAATGCTTGATAATTAGAATTAATGACCATCCATCTATTGTTCCACATTTTTCGTTTGTACCACACTCTCTCACATCATTGAGCTTGATTTTTAAATAATTTGTAAATTTATTTTTAAATGGAAAACAATCTTCAAATGTTTATGACTTGATACTATTGCTTATACTAATTCTGATTTGCTCAGTGAACATTTATTTTATTGTAAGAGTCTTTATTACATACATACAAAATGATAATTGATCACAAATTGCTTTTGAGGTAATTTTAATTTTTTGATTCTCTCTTGCATAATATTAAGATTAATATGTAGTTTATTACACAGAAGTCCTTCAAAATCAAAAAAGACCAAAGCCTTTAAATTCCCATCTAAAAAGGAGAAGCGAGAGAAATCACGCGAGAAGGAGTCAAAAGAAAAAGATGCTGAGAAAGAGAAGGATAAAAAGAAGAAGGAAAAGGATGAAAAGGATATAGATAAAGAAAAGCGGAAAGACAAGGATAAAGATAAATCTAAGCAAAAATTAAAGGATCGGAAGAAAGGAAAACATGAAGGATTAGATATTGGCGGTAAGATTGCACACTATTGCTTAAAAGTTTTTACTCACTTTGTCTTCTTTAATTAAAAATTTCGAAGAGTCAATTTTAAATTTTCTTCCTAATTTTCTAGATGTTGAGCTTATCCTATGGCAAACTACTGACATTTTTTTTTATTAAGAGATTGCTTGATAAAAATTTGTTTTAGAATTCTTCATATAATTTTTCAGAATTTTTATATAACTTTATAACTTATCAGAAAATTTCTCATATTTTTTTATACGAGTTGGAATATTTTTTTCAAAAGTACTCAGAAAATTTACATCTATTCTAAAATTCTTTGTGTGTGTGTGTGCGCGCGCGCGCATGTGCGTGTGTGTGTGTGAAAAAATATTGAAATATTCTAAAATTTTTCATTCTATAATTCTCGAAGAAGTTTTGGATGATAATGTAATTCATATCAATACAATTAATATATGTTGACTTGTTCTATCAATATTTCTTATATGTATAGATGTATTTCT
>QKQZ01021288.1:0-15229 GCA_003595255.1 Solenopsis fugax
CACGGCGCGGCGGCGGGGTGGCGGGAAGCGGGAGGCGGGAGGCGCGATGGGGATGAGGCAAACCAAGGAATTATGGAGGAATTGCATACGTGCGCTGCGTTCCCGATGTTGTATTATATAAACCGCGAGTACAGTCGGACCTACCTACCCTTTCAGTTTATATAATAGGAGGGCGTGCGAGGGCAAAGGAGGTGTGAGAGAGGACGGATGGATGCGGAGCGCGCGCGAGCAGACGCACGTTCGCGCATCCATCGTGGAATGCTCAAAGGAATCACGGCGTGCAGCACTCGGGTACGCGCCGCACCCCGGCATGCTGCTGCTGCTCGGGCGGAAGGGCAGGGGGAATGGGGGTAAACAGTTGCTATCCCGTCGCCAAAGTGTTTCCGAGTGGCTGAAACGAAAACGCGGGTCTCTCTTTATACGGAGAGAAGCTCGGCGTGGAAGCGCGCCGCGCCGCGTCCGATTTCAATCGCGAGCCAATTTATCGATCGGATGCGTTCCTCGAATTTTTCACGATGCTGAATTATGCGGCGCAAACGGCGCAAACGGCGCGCGGCGCGCAGTGGCACAATAACGCGGGCACGATGGAAACGAGCGCGATCGTCTGGCTCTTATATGGATGCAACGCGCACGGAATTCGTGACGCTGCACGGCTTATTAATGTGAATCGAGTTTCGAGTGCATCGGAATGCACGAAGGTACACCAGCATCAGTAAATTTGCAGGAGCGGACATAATAAAAAATTACACCTGATCTTGCTACGTAATTGGTTTTGCAATATTAACTCGCCCGTTATTTCAGGTCCTTTTATTTTATTGACCGTTAAATTAACGTGAAACGCTCGAGGATTAGCCGTTAAAGAATATTAGCTGTTTTCGTACGGATCGTACGTTTCCGTTTCAGTAAGACATAATTTATGTGACTTTGATTGAGTTCGCTGGGTCGGAAAGGTTTAATGGCTTAGGAGAATTTCACTTGTGGGTAAGAGATATAATTTTATAGTGTTGTAAATTGGATATTGAAACAGAGAAGTTAATTTCAAATGAAATTGCCTTTGAGTAAACTTTCGGAGCAACGTGTCAATCAATATAACAATTTAACAAAAATTGCAATAGAAAGCGTACCAAGTCAGAGAGATACTTTATTTTAAGGGGCTATTTTAATCGGGCCAATTCGTTGCAGAGGCATCCTATACAAAGGTCGGTGGTATAACTTACGCGAAAGCTCCTTTTTTTTGCGAGGAAAACATTTCGGCCGCTGAAATTCCGGACGTAGAAAATACCGAAGTTACTGTGCACCGGCAGAGGATCGTTCTGCCATATACGACACACGTACAGCGCGCAATAAAGGTTTAACCGGTGTAGATAATACGAAAACCGGTATCGGCGTACGAGTGCCTGCGATCGAAAGAAATTGCGCTACACGGAGAGTCGCGGGGCAACTTATTTTCTCCGCAAAGCAGCGCCGTAACACGCGGAATCGACGGGCCGTGCGCGATTGGGCTGGTTAAACGAATCGCGAAGTCGAGCCTGCAGGAGAAACATTTCTGATTAGACTTCCGGGCGTTTCGAGGAGAGATTGGAAGGTGGACACATGTTCTTATCGAGTGTATGTCCTCCCCGGTTCAATCCTCGTCTTATCGGAACGCCGAGGTAACCGCGAACCGTAAACAAAGTTGAAACCGCATTGCGTAGGATGTCATAAAATTCTTTAGATTGAGTAAGGGATGTTAATTAATCATAATACATTTATTTGTGAAATATCAATAATTTTTGAGAAATAATTTGTTGGAGATTGATGAAAAGTTTCTTGCCTAAAATACTATTATTTTAATGATGCTATTATTATCATTAAAATGTTGGATAGTACAAGTAATGTTTAAAAGATTTGTTCAATAAAATATTAAAAAATTAGACTTTGAAAGTCAAACGCAGTTATCTTGCGTTTACATAGCCAACATTTCGGCTGTAGTTCCAGCCATTTTCAAGGCTTAGTACAAAATTTTTTTCTTATCCAAATCTGTTCCTGAATAACTGCATTTGACTTTCAAAGCCCAATTTTTAAATATTTCATTGAATATTTTATACAAGAGAGTTCGTAGAAACTTTAAAATTTTATTAAAAGACTTGTATTTTTACATTATTTTTAAAATCTTCCAACGGCATGTAACCTCAATATTCGATTATTATTTATAAAATAGAATTTAAAATTTCCAGGAAGCATTTTATTATTTTCTAGTAAGTGGATAATTTCTGTATAGTTAACAGAGATAGCGCGGAGGACGTGTAACTTTTGGAACCGTACAAACCGAGATCGCGATTCGCGAGGGTGCGCGGGTGCGCGGGGTGGGAAATGGAAATGGGTCGGGGGTGGGCACGTGTACGAGAGAGTAACCAGTTGCCGTATCGCCCGGTTGAATAACTGCGATCCACCTGTCACGAGCAGGTACAAACGTCGAACAGTAGGAGGAGGAGACGGTCGTGGAAAACACACCTACACGGTGTGCGCGCACGCTGTTGGGGCAAAATATCGTTCTTTCTTCGATTCCATAAAATTTATCAAACGACCCACCCCGCTGAGAGCAACCGATACACGCTGCGTCTCACGGTCGTGCGCAGCCCGCGCAGATTGCTCTCGGGAGAAACGAGGGAGGCGTGCTGCGCGACGTCGCGATTTCTGATAAAGTGAAAAGCAGTAATCGACTGATTGAGTGAGTTAGATACAATGCTGCTCGATTCCGCATTGTGACACAAACTAAAATTTGCTCGTTTCTATGATTTTCTAAAGAAATGTTTATTTTCAACGTCAATTAAAGTATACGCGCGGTTATGATTATTTTGAGAAAATAAAATTCACTAAATCGTTAAACCTATTAAATCTCTAATAATAATAAACATTTAAATTAATAGACTATTAAATTATACATATGATTTACATGCGTGTAAATATTTTTACGCATTAATATGCTTTAATTATAAATTGCTTTAATTACAAATTTATACGACTGTATAATTTATGAGCTGTATAAATTATACAATTTATAATTAGCAAAGTTTTTAGCAGGTTAGCTGTCATTCGAAAAACTAAAAATTCGGAAAAAAGCTTTTACAGGGTTGTTGAGCTACAAAAAAAAATACGTGTCTAGCATGGTAATGAATTTTTGCCGAACGGAAAAACTAGCTGTATATAAAAACTGAATGAAAAGCTCGCGCTGAAGTAAAGTAACAGGTATTGAAATATTTAAGAAATACGGCGCTCGCTGTTGCCAATCTTCCCTCGGGGAAAATCAGCCGGTTAATAATAGTCAGTCGGACGTTTCATTTCGCGCGATATTTCGTTACAAGTGGCGAAACGAGGTTTTCATTCTGTGAATGCAGGCGCGGTCGTTCCATTTCTCGTAAAAGCCCGCGAGATGCAAAAGACATACGCGCGGGCAGGGGATAGAGATAGAGTGAGAAAGGATGAGAGGAGGGTGGGAAGGGGGAGGGAGGAAGGGTGGGTTTTAGTTGTGTATTCGGAAATAGGAGAGGCGTGGTGTCGAGACGAGAGTAAATAGAGCGACTCCGTAACGCGTGCATTGAATGGAAAGATTTATTTGGCCGGCGGGGCGACTGTCACCTCAGCGCGCAAGTCCAACGGCGACACGATGACTTGTTTACATCGTGCCATTTTCGCGTTTAACAAAAATCGCCCGCGGATGAAAGCTTTCAGGATGCTGCAGCGTTGTGATCGTCGATGGACAACGTGATCGCGGTTCCGGGGATTAACACTATACTAAGAGAAAGGTACTTAAACATTTATTTGTGAAATATAAATTTACTGAAATAAATCTTTATTTAAATACGTGGCGAAATAAAATTTTATTCCCAGCGAATTAAATTAATAAAAGAATGGGACATTTTCACAAAAATGAGATATATTTCACAGAAATGTATATTCCTTCGTCAGGTTCAAATTTTTTTTATTAGTACACAGTAGAAAGTTTTGCGTCCATATGTTAAAATTTTTCTTGTGTTACCAAATTTTGATTACTACTTCAATGTAAAATTAACATACCACTGATATGTTATTATTTTTATAACATTTTCATGTGTTACATTTATGTCAACTTTATAAATTAACATTTTGTGTATGTCTCTTGGAAATGGAATATTATTTTAAATACTTTTAACACAATTATTTCAAATAATCAACATGTCTCAAAGTTAATTTAACATGATTACGAACGAAAATGTTCTATTAACATTTCTTATGAGTAAAAATAAATGTAAAGGATTGTGTCAATTACTTAACGTTTTTAATTTATCAATAAGTAACACGATGAATAAGAGTTATTTTTAACTTAAAATTTAGAGTGGACTTTCTGGAACATACATAAAATGTCCCAGAAAGTCCAATTTTTTACTGTGTAGTATACCTATCGAAAAGAAAACGTCACAAGTAACACTGTATGAATATTTCAACTTCTTTTTCTCAGTGCTTAAAAAAAATGTGCGAAACTAAGAAAATTAGTTTTCGAAATCATTTCATTGTTGAACTCATCGCGTTTCATTATGTTATTACAGCGTAAATAATTATTTTATCACGTCTTAAATTTTTTTTTCTTATGAAAACATGATCGATCGCACGGTTGAACCGACAACTTCCCGATCTCGCGCACCGTGTGTGTGAACTTACACATTCCGCTTTATGTAGAGCATCCGAGCTACCGATTGCTAGGCACTTCCGCCTCTCGATGCGAGATTCTCTTTACTCCCGAGACCCTTTCGCCTTCGCGCTCTTCAATTCTGGATGCAATTTTCCGTCCGATAGATCGCCGCTTATTTTCTTAGATTGCGTCGGTGGACTACGCCAGTAGTCGCGTTTCGCGTGCTCGCCGACCGCGACAACGAACGAATTACGTCGAATTCAAAGAAATTCCGGAAATTCTCCGATCTCCAGGGATAGCGTTGCCCTAGTTTACGCGAAACAAATAAATAGCGTAATTACATCTGTAAATGTGACCGTACGTGTCACATATGAATAATACCACGACATTATATACGAGACGTTAAATGCGGACATCGGTGAGCACCACGACGATGAACATATGTATTAACAGTAAAAGATACAAAGTGATGGTGTGGACTGATGGATGTCCGATCAAACACGCGGAGGGAAATAAAAAAAGACCGCTAATTTACCTAAACGATCAAACTTTAGTTGAAATTTCTCGTAAAAGCCCGTTTTTACGCGACATTAACCCTCGGTGCATTTATGTACTTTTTGCACCCCGTACCGATTCTAGCACCATCAATTAATTACGTTGGCAAGTTGTGCAAAAATGGATATAATCTACATTGTTATTATTTTAATTGGAAATAGTTGGTCTTCAATTTCATCGTTATTTTATGTTCTGCCTTATGCCAATTAACATCCAAAATTAATAATAAAAAGTAATATTAATAATGATAATTATTACAAGTGATAAAAGACATTATGTAAATGGATTCCAGTTTTCTGTGATATTCTTGCATTTTGCACGCTACAATACAAGAAAAGAACGGTTTTATTGAAGCTTAAACTTTACAAGCTAGATGTAGATCTGAAAATAAATTTTTGTTGAACCATCAAAATAATTATGATGGATTGTCAAGCATAATGAACAATGCTGTGAAAAGTTTTGACATTTTAGTAACCAGCTTGAGCGTCCTACATAATTATTTTGTTGAACTAAAAAAAAAAGTAATTTTTAGATCCGTATCCAGCTACATTTTAAAATACTTTAGCAAAATCGTTCTTTCCGGATAATAATACACATAGTACAATATAATTATATAACTGGACAGAATCGACTTACTTTGTGAAAATATTTTTTTAACGCGGACCATTTTCGCCTTTGCGTTGGCCGCGTCCCAATTTCGTTCGCGCCATCGCACGTCCATTATTTTCATACGATTATTTCGTACACGCTCGAAACTGGCGGCCGAGCTGACAGTGAGGGATTTCGGCGCATAGAAACGCGCGCGAAATCAAATTCGGTGGTTTTACCTTCCAAATTGGAGTCGTTTAATCGACGCCGGAGTGTCCGCGACAGAGCCCCCCCATTGTTATTTCGAATTGAATATATGCCGTTTTATGTCGCGGCGCGACCTCGGTCCGTCGACAGGAAGCCCTGCATCAGCCATATCGAGTTGCATTTAGCGGCCCGCGTGAATTTGATTTCTTGCCTCGATTCAAGGATTAATAGGCAGTCATTATCCGCTCTTTTCGGCGAATCTGGATTTTTACTACAATAGCAGATATTGCGAAGAGGGAAAGAGATGGATCTACACAGTGCCATATATATTTTAGCTGCCTCAAAATATTTCAACTTGTTAAGCTAATGGGTAAAGCCATACATTACGTGTATAAAGCATCGGAAAGTACCTCCACGAAGATTTGGATTATTCCAAATTACGCAAACATTATCATTTAGAATTAACGTTTAAATTACGAAAAAAAAAAATGTCCGAGAAGCAAGAAAGTCGCTTGATGAATTAACTCGGACGAACTCGTTCGCTCGCTCGCTCGCGCTCGTTCCGCGCGGCCTTATTGAATTAGCTGGCGCTCTGTCCTGCGTAGAATCCGAGTTGGGATATCATCTCCCGAGCGAGTGAACTATATGCATGTAGCCCGGGAGAAATTAAGCAGAGTTCCGCGAAAGAGTTTCGATTCCGCTGCATAATGGACTTCGGACCACGCGATAGAAATACCACCCCCTCCGCGCCCCCATTCTCTCTCTGCAGGGAGATTCTCTGCGTACTTGAAATTTTCCACAAACGAGTTGCTAAGCGCGGCTTAGCCCGGCCTTCTATGCGGCGGGTTCGCATTACGAAGTTGGCTCCGTTCCTGTTTTCCGCCACCGCGAAAACGGTCCTTCTCGATCGCGTTTTCCTCTGCGCGGGAGATCCTACACCCTCCATCTCCATCCTGCCCACGTCATATTCATTAACGGCGGCCAAATGACACGGAATTGCGGCTAAAAGTGTGCGTACTTTGTCGCGTAACAAGGTTTGCCATTCTGCCGGTACTTACGATTTTACCTTCAAGAGCATGGTACCTTTGTATGCCACTTACACGCGCGCGCGTGTGTGTGTGTGTGTGTCACTGAACGTGAACGTTGGAACGCGAAAGGGAGCTTTTAAAAATATAATTGGCACGTCATGTGGAAGGTGAAAACACGAACGTCGTTGTGACGCGAGAGTATGCGACTTTTTAATAATTACGCTGTTTTTATTATCCCAATGCGCGGAGCCCGCTAATGGCGGCGAAATTATGGAACGTATTAATTCACGCGAGCTGGCCAGATACCGAATGGCAAAAGTAACAACGAAATCGCGTCCTGACAAAATTGATTCGATAATAATGGCTAACATTAAATACGCTGCGACGGCAGAATGGATTAAGCCGTCGCGTTTGTTTGTATTAAATTTCTGCCAATATTTAAAGGTAATCTCTCTTTTTCGTGCTTGAGAAGAATAATATGAAATAGTGATATTTACAATAAATTGCGTCTCTTCAATCTCGTACACAAGATATGTGCATTTTACGACAAAGGCTGTGTACACAGAAAAAAAAATTAGTATTAAATCAAGATTCATTGTTTTATATATAAAAGCAAGAATATAAAATCTTCTTGGAAGAAATTATAATTTTGAACAGACATAATTTGCCTATATGAAGAGAAAAATTTTCTTCATGTAAGCAAATTATGTCTATTTAAGATTATAAATTCTTCCAAGAAAATTTTATATTCTTGCTTATACAGCCATTGACAAAATTATTAGGCACTCTTGCTTTTTCTAAATTTCTTACAACTGAATTCTCTATTTGCGTGTTGTTTTCATGCTACTGACCTGTGAAAAGGTCGAGCAACTGAGGCATGTAAGTTTCTTAGAGAAATGACAATATTTACAAAATTGTTTAGTATGCATTTCGACTTCAAATAATACGGACGTTTTTTTTTTCGTTTTTTTTTGTCATTTGAAGAAACATGTCCACGCTCGCAAGTGCAATTCAATTGAGCTCAAGAAGGGCTGATTTTCGAAGAATGAGAGAAAAAATATCACCTGCTATATGCCAACGATTTATATTAATACATAGCTTACCTAAAAGGATAGGAGAAATCATAAAAAATAATGGTGGACCAAGCAAATATTACTTTATATGATTATTTAAGAAATAAATGATATCATTTATAAAGATAGTTATTTATTTCCTTATAAATTGAAGAAATTGTTAAATAAATAGGGTGCCTAATAATTTTGTCAATGGCTGTATATAAAATAATGAATTCTTAATTTGATACTAATTTTTTTTCTGTGTAGCAGAAGATATACAAAATAAGTAGATATCTAAAATAGTAATAATTTCGAGTTTTTTTACGGTGCCAGTGGACCTGCTAAAAATTCGAAACATGTTTGCATCGTTTTACATTTACGAAGCCAGGATTGGCAACTCGATTTCGAATGTGGGTACCAGGAGGCTAAAAATTCGCCGTGGTCGAGCATTAAGAGCGCAGGTGCCCGTGCGCACGCTTAACAATCGAATTAATGTTTAAAGATTTATCACGCGTATATCCGGAGAGAGAGGCGCGGAAAGCAATTAGGGCGGCGCGCGCCGGTCGCCAATTTGTACGGTTTACGTCGTTACGTACGAATAAATCCCAGGGCCCGTCGCTGTCGTTACTGCGAAGATTAGATTAACTGTCTCTTCATTTCGCGAGCAGAGACAGTTATTACCGCCGCAGGGCGTCTCGCGCCGAGGAGTAATCGTCCGATCGTGCGCGTTCTCGTCCATAAACGTTCCGCGCGGTGAGACTTGCACTTCCTTCCCTCAACCTCGCCGCCCGCGCCGATTGCACGCCGAGGCTTACGGGCTTTACAGCTTACGATTAAAAGTGACGTTCGCATCGGAGAGATGCGTCTGTGCTGCCGTGTTTCTCGATAACATGCGAGATGCGAATGCGGTTCTATTGAGCTTCGTCATGCGTATGCTATTGATAGATGATTACTTTGGTATGAAGGTGATGAATTCATCACCTGAAAGTGATGAAATTTTTGGATGTTGCTTAAATGTATACTGAATGAAAGAGTTTGGTAATAATAATCAAGCTTTGGTGAATCAATTTCAATTAAATGTGTGATTAACGTAACTAGATATTTAGAGATATTTAGTAATTATATCAATAGTAGCCAAGTAACATTAGCAGTCAATTGGTTACTAAACGGTTTCCAAACGGTTACTAAATATTTGATTATATTAACCGAATATTTAATTGAAATTGTTTCACCAAAGTTTGTAATTAACAACTATCATCTAGGCTTAATTATTATTACCAAACTCTTTTTCAATGTAATATCGGAAAATTAGATAATTAAATGGTATCCAGAAAATTAATCGATTGCTTAATATCCCAAAAATTTTAACCTGGTGCTTGGCTCGCTACTTAATAAAATTATCCTGGGTGATCGGAAAATTATTAGTTGACCAAGGCGACATTAATCGTGACTTCCGGTAACGGGGGATGATGCCGGGGCATGCGGTATACATAACGAAGATATATGATAAGACACGAGACTCCATATTGTGCATGGCCGCTGTGTACTCTGCCAACGATGTTTGTGTCTCTATTAAACGCCATTTTCAATCCTTTATTTGCAGTCGGTTATCAGCTCACGGTCGGCACTTAAAGGGATTCGTCCAGACATGACTGCGCGCACGATCGATCGCGGATGTATAAATTGTCTTGGCGCTATGATACCTTTTCTTTCAATTATGAATAGACACCGAGATCGAGACCAACTCGAATCTTCCATCTGATTAAAATTTTTCGCAACTATTTCATTTGCAGCATTAAATGTCTCGGTGGCAATAAACTCCCCATCTTAAAATCCGATTAAAAAATCAAATCACGTGAAATTGAGTTAAGCACAAACTTGATTATACAGCTCCGTCTCTGTAGCTCATTTTGCGAATTAAAGCCTTATTTTTTATCGCTTTTAATTTAAAAGTTAAGTAATTATCGCGATATCAAGACGCGGTATCATTGACTATACGATCGTATGAGAGTGGGCTGACGATCTGCGATGGATTTGCTCTATATAATCGAGAGAAAATGTTCTATCTCACAATTCTGAAATTGGTAAAAATAAGCGTAATACCAAAAAATATTGGGATATTCCCGAGGGGGTAATCACTCAGAAAATAGGTGTACACCGGACTGCGGACTTCAATGAACTTCATCGGACTTCCGTCGGAATTCATTGGAATTCATTACGATTGCTAAAAGATCTTCCTAAAAAAAAAAGATCATCAAAAGTCTCTCTTTAGTAACTGATTAACTGATTTCAGCCAAAAATTTGTTATAAAAGTCAAAACTTCATGGTACAACACATGAAATTCATCAAATTGTACCGGACTTCATCGGACTTGAAGGAATTCAACGAACTTCTAATAGGTTGTACACCAGAATTCAAGAGTGGTTACCCCCTCGGATATTCGTTATTTTGATTAATAAAGTAGTATCTATCTGGAACTGAGAAAAGAGAGAAGGGGGGGGTTGCCCGTCCCCCTTCTCTCTTTTCCTCTACACTCGCCAGTGCGAAATGTGGAGTCGCGTCGGCCGTACGCGCGCGCGACTTCTTATCAACGGCGCGTTCAATGCATAAAGCATAAAGTTCGTATCTCATGCATACATTCATAGAGCCGTCGGTGCGGCAACGATGGCGGGAGCGAGACGAAAGTCATAACTTACGGTGCGTCCCACGCCTCCCCGTCCTGCTGTTTCCCTCCCTCTCCCCCTGGGCACACGTATCCCACCCCGTAACCACTGGCGTCCCGCTCTCGGGAAGTATCGAAACACCCGCAAAATCACCGGAGGGTGACTGAGGCACGTATGACGGCTGGCACTCCTCTCGGAGGTTCTCGGTGTGCGCTCAAAATTCCATTTTCCCACGGAAAAATTCCATTTTTCCATCGGGGCCCCACCTTCCCTCCCTTTCTCTCTCCCTCCCTCGTTTACGACCGATTCATTGAAAAATAGTCCACTTACCGCGGCCTCTTTTTGCGATAAATCAATCGCGCCTTTCCGACTGTGCCCCTCCCCCGTATAACCATCCCTTTCCGCTCTCCCTCCTTCCCCATCTTTCATTTTTCTTCGCACGCAGCCCTCTTCCTCCGGACGCGCCTCGATGCACTGGCGCGGCGGCCGTGGGTTTGGATTGTCTTCCGAGATGACTGCTGACAAATAGCGAATCGATCCGTCGCCGCCGCCGCGCATCGGCCGTTACGCCATAAAGCTGCCGCAACAAAGCGTCGTTTTGATGCTTTATGGGCATCGCGTCGCATCGCCGTTGCTGTTGGATGACGTTGTCGGAATGGATGTGCGTGGCGGCTTGTATTGGCCATTCAGAGAGAGAGAGAGAGAGATGTTCGTTTAGAGGATGAACCGAAACGTCGAGTGCGCGTCGCGACGCGACGGCCAACGCGTCGCGTTTTCATGCAAACTGCGGACAACGAATTTTCCTCTTGTATGGAATGCACAATGGAATTTTGGGGATCTTCTAAAAGTTGAATTCTTCCCTTGTCATCCTTGGAATGTCACGCCCGTGTAAGCGACTGACACACGCGCGAAATTTCTTTCTTTAAAACTTACATCCAAGTATCTCCGAAAGAGTTTTTATGACTTCCCGTAATATTCCCGAGAGGACCAATCCCTCCGCGAAAAAAAATGTAGATGGAAAATGCGAAACGACGTTACTTTTTTCTTTAATGTTCAAATATTTTATATTTATTCTCGTCGCTGTTTTGCATATAAATAATATTCCTATGATCAAGATTTTCATTTTATTTCTAGAAACTGCTTTTTACATTCTTTTCCAGTCTAATAAATTAGCTCATCGAGCGACTCGGAGAAGTATAAGTATTCTTATTTCAATTAATTTTATTGCTTGCAAATCAATACGAAAGACAGACGCTTCGCCGCGCTGAAGACTCGTCCGTTTTTACGCGCGTCGCTCCGCTTGCACTATTAGTGCGCCGTAGAAATTGTAACTCGGAGGTGATAGTGGATCGCAGATTGATCTGCGTTGGGAGCAGGTGCGGCCCATGCGGGATCGATGGCCGCGCGTCGACACTTTCTTTCATCGCGTGACATGCAAGGGAATAAAAATTCCTCATCCGCGGTTTTATCGACATCGTGGAATGAGTCGGCGGATGTTCGTCGACGAGGAAAAAGCGTGCTGCCGCCGAAAGAATGGTGCGTTGTCTGACGCAAGGATTTCGCGAAAGACACTCTGAACTTCCGCTCTTCTTGTATCACAATCAATATTTAAAAACTTCGTAACCAACATAGATATATAAATTTTTTTATGGTTAATATAATCATGATGGATTTAATATTATAGACATTTGAATTTTATTTTAATGTTATCCCGTAATTTCCATGAGATTTTCTATCTTTGGACGTACAATTACATGTACAATTTTCAAATATGTTGAAATTTTTCGTCATGGCGTTTACTTCCAAGATAGTATTTGAAAAGTTGAAGAAAGCAATAATATGATAAAAGAAAATGTGCCGTCATCATCCACCTTAGTCATCATCCACCTTAGAAAGCTTCGAATACAACAAAGATTAAATGTAATTTGCTTTATATACAATTTCTAATTTTCTGAAAGCTTATTCTTATTCCGCCTGTGTTGTTCACGTTGTGCACTCTGTAAGGAATTGCTAATAAAATAGATACATTTTTCTCTTTCTTCTAAACTTTGTTTGGTTTTCCTCTTAAATTCAACACATTTAATCATTGTTTATTTAGTATTCTTAGATATTTCCTTCATATTTTTCTACATTTTATTCTTATTTCCTTTTCTGTTCAAGAGAGTTTCTGCAATAACTCCTTTATTTTCTTCTTTAATTTTTTTAGACGAGAATTCACGGAGAAACTGTGTACACTCTTTATGTGCTCTTTCCTAATGCTTAATCAGTATTTACGCTTCATTGTTCATGCATCCGTTCATGAGAGTCGAATCGAGCGCGGGTACGCATATACGATGCTTCCGTGATCTTCAACCGCATCGAAATAACGAGGGGACAGCGTACCTCTCCCAGCGTAACTCTCTTAATTGGTGATAGGATAACTACGAGGTGGTCATTAATTACAGTCGGCGAACCCTGGCGTTGCGGTTAGTTTGCTTCGAAGCTATTTTCGATCTCTTGCTCCTCCTCCCTCCTTTCGCTTCGGCTATACTCTCGGCTGCTACTTTTTTTTCCTTGTCAATCCTTCCATCTTTGCGAAGGGTATCAAAAGAGTTGAAATAAACGATAATTAAAATTGACGTGTTTTCTCTTTCTCTTTGATGGGAAAGAAATAAAATAAAAATAGGAAGCAAACGCGATGTGTGATGCGAATTAGCGCAAGAAACAAATCTTTCGCTCTTACAAGCACACAGATAAATCTGAAACCTGAAATCTGAACCTGTAGATAATTTTTTTTCTGATTCATTCAACTTATTGATAAATATTTTATATCTTTAAAACTATCTTATATCAATACATCTAAATGTTGGACTTTCGTAATGTTTTGTAAATTAATTTACGTTGATGTTTATCAATGATTATTATCATATGTTTATTGAAAAATATTTCTCTGTTTTCAGATCGCCGACTGGTGTCCCGAAGACTCATCAGAAAACTGGTCGACTCTCATGGCAGCGCGGAAACTCGCAGCCCTCTTCGCCGCGGTCCTGCAACTTTGCTTATGTAAGTGAGTTCTGTACCTTTTCATGTTTGCATGCTGGGGTTCTCGTAATCCGTTTAGATTGTTCGAGACATAACTTGTCAAACTCCGAATGTAGGAATTCACTCAAAGTTCATACGTAAAAAATAAATAGTTTCTTTCACATTGTTATTATTTTTTGAGATGGGAGCCTACAACTAATCTGACGAATAGTTGAATACATTAGTAAGATTTCACCCTACTAGATCAACTATCTAGATAAGCTAGAGGACGCTATTTCAGCGTCTCGTTTTAGGCGAAAAATTTCTGATCATTCTTCTGACGTTTACCATCCCCGACCTTTTCGCGATGTCATCCGGAAGTCACGGTATTTCCGAGCACAGGAGAGCCATGGCGGTTCTCATAATTCGATGAAAGAGCCGGGACGAGCGAAGGAAGCGAAATGGACCGTCGTAACGGCGAGAGAGCCGCGTCACGTCGTCGTGACGAGAAAAAGGACGAGATTGAAGGTCCAGGGAAAAGGATGAATCGAAGGGACGATCGCAGGCGCCGCCGCCGCCTTCAACCGCACCGACTTTCATGAGGAAGCCACGGAAATTCTCCCGATGTCGTACAACAACTTTCCACCGCGATATTGTTTGTTCTGACGACAGCGAGTGTACTGAACCGTTACGTCGAAACGGGAATAACGCTTGAATATTTGCTGCGGAATATGATGTAAATATGGAGATAGTTATGGTTAGATGGCCGATATAAAAGAGTCGTGTGCGATATTTTATAGGATGTTTATTCGAACCATCGACATTTCTGTCATTTATAATAGACATCTCAGACGTTTCCGTAGGTAAAAGTAAAGAGTTTACAATGCTTTTTATTGGTGTCTTCCTTCTCTTGTCCGAGTTAGTTTTTAGTTATTTTTTACAACAATTCAAGTATTATGTCAAACAAATTAACGTACGTCGTTTAAAAAAAAATACTTCTTTCAGATATTTATATCTTTTAAATGGACACAAAAATTTAATGGTTCAAATCTAATTTTGTACCGAGTTTTTTTTCTGTTCTCTTCGAAACCCGTGTTGTCCCCGATCTGAAGTGGGTCCAAGCGTGTCACATAAACTCCATACAATCCGTTCTGAGGCCCCTTTACGTGTCAGGCCCAAGGCCTTTGACGAATAATCCAGCACTCTGTCCGCGTGAGCTTTCCCCGAGTCGACGAAGTTCCGTTGTAAGCCGCGGCCGTAAGACGGCAATGGATGCTACCTCGCCGGCCGTTCTCGCTCGCCTCTGAATCTCTTACTCTGCTATATCCGCGCTGCGGTGGCGGCGGCGCCGCAACGACCCTATCCAGGACGATACATCGTCGAGGGTGGCTCCAGCGCGAGGGAGTTTGTAGGATCCACTTAAATCCACCGTGATTTACTCGGGCACGCCGCGTCCAAACCTCCTCCTCTCCTCCTCCTCCTCCT
>QKQZ01021289.1:0-24053 GCA_003595255.1 Solenopsis fugax
ATATATGTGTGTATATATTACGAGGATAAATTATTAATTATAAGATATTTTTTATTATTATTCTTATTATTCTTTGCCACATGTTAATCTTACGAAATTGATATATGATAATGACATTTTTTTACGACACATTTTGGTGTCGTAAGAACTTTTAATTTAGTAGACATGCGAAGGAGTTGATAGTTAATTGATGGCGCTAATTGGTATCAAGTGCCGAAGTACACGTTATCGTACACAAGAAGGTCAAATAATACGGCACATTATCATATCGCATGCTTTACGTTTAGATCTTAGCATGACGACTTATAAAAAGATAACTTTGAGTCTATAAATCATTCGGAAACGTGTGCAAATTATAATTATCAGTCTGTCTCGTGAGTTAGATAAAGAATATAACGCGGAAAAAAAATTTGTAATGCTCGTATAGCAAAGTTCCAATTCTGTCGGATCAATTGTTGGTCAGGCAGATGATTCACTCAACGATTTGTCGAGTCTAGTTCATTCTTCCTTACCGGGAATGTTGAAGGAGAATTCTGCACTGTTTTCAGTATTAAAAATCTTTAAAGTTAATATAAAACATTAAATTCTCAAAGAGAACACTTGAAATTATTTTTGAATAATAGATAAAACTAGATAATTTGTTTGCGTTTTTGAATCTTTATACGTAAAAAATCTACATTTATTATTTGCAACTCAAAAATTGTTGGTACTGCAATATATGTATTTTTGCTAATAAATCAGAATCAAATTTATCAAACATTCTGCCATATGTATAATTGATGCCATCGATAATTGATCCGTTGATTAAAACGATACAGTCTGTATTGCAAAAATCATACATATATTTCCGAAATTTAAAAAAACCGAATGTATATTTTGAAATTAATATAAAAAAAAAAGAGACTAACTTTGACACGCGCGCATACGTAGATGATTTTGTTTTCAAGTCAATTTTTAAGACTCAATTGTCAAGATACACATGTTACGATTTCGAAAGAAATATATGATCGCTCTTAAAGTTTCATTCAGAGAAAACGGACTGCGGATCGCGAAAGAAATTTCTGTTTTCAAGAGAAACTCCCTTTGGAGAAGTCTCATATGTGAGAAATGGGGCAAGAAGTTATTCGCAAAGACTTTACTAGAAATGATCGTTCTTTGCACGAGAATATAAAACGATACGCGAACTGAAGTATACATCCTCTCATGTCTTTTAAAAAATTCTTAATAATGACTCGATTTTTATGGCAATCGAGATTCGTCGAATTCGACAGCGTTTCTACATTAATATATGAACTGCAATCTATTTAGCTTCAGGTTCGATGATATGTAACATTTTTTATTGCGAGTCTCACGCGACAACAAGCGCATGAGAACTAGAACTTGAAACTGTTCGTAATCAAAGTTTCATACTGATATTATTGTCTCAGTATTATATTTCAATAATACTTATTCAATACCATCTATTATTATAACATTATTATTAATGTTATAATAATAGACGGAAAAATAATTGTTCTGATATAATTAACATATGCAACATTTTTGAAATTATTATATTTTAAAGTCAATATCTCTATTGATGGTATTATAATCAATAAAGGAGAGGTATTTATTTTGTACAATAGTTATTTTATCCTACTTTGTGAAAACTCGTTTTTATACTTGAGTTCTCTGAAAAATAAAATTCCAAAATCGTGAAATGATCGGCAGTTCGATATGGAATAACAGCGATATCGACCGAAAGCAGAATGTGGAAAAGTAGCTTTCTCAAATGCAAATTATCCGAGTAGATCAAGTGCGCTTATTTGCCTCTAAGTAATTGAATCGATATCGGAGAAGATACGATGTACATTCTTACAAAATTCAGGCAAATAGTTTTTTCTTAGCAAAAACTTCACTAAATGTCACCGTCTTAGTTTCCAATCTTAAATATTTTGATAGCTAAATCCTAAATAAAGATTCACTCAAGATCTCAAATTAATCAGATAATTTTAAATCGTTTCATGTTGATTGATTGAATTTTCAATTCGCAATTCTCAATCTCTAATGAGTAGTTTGACATAGTCTGATCTTGCAATTCTCGATTGTGTATCATTTACACGAGGATGTTAGGTGAAGAGATTTAAATTAGACGCTCCTTCGCCTCTTCAGCCTGAATACGAAATATGCGGAGAGATGTTTCGTGCATACGAATGTGCATTCGAGGATTGAATTGGAGATAAAAAGAAAATTCTGAGAAGTTCCCTTTTGCCAAATTTTTCTTATCCCATTTGCAGACTCACTCCAGAAGAAATATACTATGTTATCATAAAAGCAATGTTGCGAGCGTCTAATAAAAGTCTAATAATCGAGACACATACATTTCATAGAAAATTAATAAATCGAAAAAGCTCTCTCTCTCTCTCTCTCTCTCTCTCTCTCTAGTGATCCGTAAACATAAACGGGATCGAATGTTTATTGGAAGTTGCAAACGTGATCTGGATGATACGATGCGATGCGCTGCAAAGCCGAGCCTATACCGTAGCGAGGCTTCGAGAGAAAATTCGTGGCACGAATTGGCCATTTGTCAGTCGATGGGATTTTAATTTCCCGTCCAAACTGCGGTCAGTTCATTAAAAAAATTAATCTGCGGTCGCATCTGAAGGCCGATGCACCACAACGCGGTCGCAGCATCAATATTTTTTATGCCGCACAGCCTCTCCATTTGCATCTTGAAATGAGACGCATTTATATAACATTTCTTTAATTCATTTATTTATAAGAGAGTATCTCAAGTAAGAGTACAGACAACAGGGTAACGATCGATGATTGGGGCAAAAGCGGAAGTTACATGCCCGTGTGTAGCATCTGTGTTTAAACTGTTTCGAGCGAGTTTTATCTGTGTGTGATTGGTTACCTGTGTTTTTCGACACGTTTTCGGTTTTGCCTCATTCGCGCTCTTACTTGGGGTACTCTAATTTGTAATATTCCTTCAGTTGTTTTTCTAAGACAACTGATTATTTCAAACGTAAGAGAAAGAGAGGAACGTACTTTGATCTGTTAAGTACGTTATAAAATTGTGCTTGCGATAAAATCAGTAAATTGTTTTTAAATAGGAAGAATGGACAATAATATTTTATTAATGGTGAAGAAAGCTAGCAGTACCAAATTAATTTTCGCGATTTACTTTACAGCAATGTTTGCTCATTTAACAAACATAATTATTCGATTACTTTTAAATAATACAGAAGATTTTAAAGTAGTCAGATATCGTTCAGTCAAATATCAAAATCTTCCTAAGACTCAAAAATAAATAAAAACTTAAATTATTAATTAACATCTATTGATTTCAAGATAAATCTACTAAATTTTAAAATAATAAATAAGATCAATCTGCGATATAAAACATATAAATTGTGCTACTTATTCGGAATTGATTAACCGTACAAGCTAATTCGATTCCGGATAAATTACTTTAAAGCATTGCTCCAAAAACAGATAACCAAAATTTCCGAAATAATGCTTTGTATTAAATCAAACACAAAGATATTAACGGCGAAAGATAACTCAAGATGAGAAAATTTGTCTATACATTTATCTTCATTCTGTTATATAATAGTATAGTTAAATAAATGTACAAAGAAGAAACATTTTCCTTTAGGGAATATTATATAAATGTTTAGATTTACTCATATAAAGTTTAAATGTTATAATGTTAATTATATCCGCGGGCTACAGCTGAAATAAACTAATGCACGACAGTGGCTTTATAATTATAAAGACCCTTTTAATGTCCCGTTCAATAATAAAACTTTTGATGGCAAAAGGATTTGCAGCACGTTGCAGAAGTTGCAGTGAAACAAAAATAAACTTTTTTTTATAACTTTATAACTATATATTTTATAATTATATAATTAGTTATATGCTTTTTCTGAATATTTATAAGTTTTAATTTTTAATATTAAATTTAATATTAAATTATTTTGTCAATAATATAAATTGTTTTATGTGCAAATCCGAAATCTGAAAAATTTGATAAAAAATATCGTAAATACCGAAAACAGAAAATAAATTTTGGAAATTTTATGCTATGAAAAACAATAAAAAAATTCATTAATATTTACTGATATTTCAATATTTAATTCGCACGTTTTATTGAAATTAAAAAAACAATCAATTTCGAACTATACATTTTTCTCATCTTTGCGACTTGCAAATACGACTAACGTCACTTGAATTTCACTTGACAAGCGTTATATGAATGAAAAATGAAATATGGCGAGAGGAGTAAATAACGGACCACTGAGGAAAATTTATTTTTGTATCTCTCAACTTGGAGGACATGCAGCCCACATTTCATCGCTTTTCCAGTCTGTTTCCTCGTATAGGATTAAGGGCGTTTTCGTACGTTTGAATACCCTGTATGGGAAGATGAATTTTTTCGTGATTTCAGACGACATTATGTGTTAAGATTTTAAAGACAACGATGCTTTTATCACAAAAAGGAAATCATTCCAAGAAAATTTTTATTGCATATTCTAACGACTTATTCAACCAAGCCAATTAATAATTCATACATTTAAAAATAAGATAAACGAGCTTTCTGCTGATATTGTATCCAGATTAATGTTTCTTTTTAATAAATGCCTTAAAAAGTTCGATGTGTACAAATTAAAAGAATTAAATACCAGATAAAACAAGTAATTCTTTCTGAAAAAATCCTTTTACCTTTTTCTAAAAAACTGAAAATTTTCTGATCTTTCTTTTAAACATCAAAAAGATAATGAAATTTCAATTTATAAATTAATACCAATTGAATTAGAAAAAGCTTTTCAAATTACGAACAAGGGCGTTACTATTATTTTACAATTTGAAAAATTTATTTCCAATTCAATTCCGTGTGCAATCCCGGGTAAAATATTTACTAAAAACTACAACCGAATTTACTGCCAAAAACGAACAGCTTAAATTTTTTGAGTTTGAAATTGACTCAAATTATACATATTACTGTACTTTACGTGCGATTATTTATACATAGAGGAATGCCGGAACGCCAAATATTAACAAAAATTGCAATCTCGTTTCGAGATACAAAACCGCGCTATAAATCCCTCTCGCTTTATCCCTGCAGAGAATTATATCTCGCCGCAAAAACGAGCCGAACATTAAAATCTAGGGAAAAATCCCTTTATTAACGGAAGGCTAACGGGAGATTAAAACGAAGCGAGAGGAGAGTTGGCAAGAGGAAAAAAAAAACGACAGGATCTCGACGAAGTGCCCTCCCGCGAACAATTCGCGCGAAGCAACCCCATGCGAATTAAGCAAGCTGACGATACAGTTTGGCGTCGCATAGAACTGCATACCGAATACACTTATACGTGACTGCGGCATTTAAACGCGGATTACATGCCCCTTTTCTGTCCTTCATTATTTCCGGGAATCCGCGATGTTTCCCGCGATAAATCGTCACTATTTCGCGTTGTCGCCGTCACCACGACTCTCACCTCGAACATCCACTTTCTGACGATAAATACGGAATTGTATCTATTAAGGGGTCAGACCACTTTGATTGGATCTAAAATAAGCATAAATTCAAGATTTTTTAAAGAAACTTAAATATTGCGTACATTAAGTGATTTTACAGATACAATATACACAATATGTAATGCAAAACTGTAAATTTTCAAAGTGATTGAGCTCAAAATAAAGGCTGCACAAATAATTCTTACAAAGCTCTTTCGCCACAACGGGTATAAATTTTTCTCTGAAACTAATAGTTCGATTGACTTCATTTTTGGTAGGAATATTCTTAGGAAGATTATCTATCGTGTGTAGCGTACAGATTTTTTTTTCTTGAAAATTGTGGAAAAAACATCGATTTTTGAAAAAAGCAGTTTATACTTTTCGCCTTAAAATATCAAACTTAGAAAATTTATTATAAACAAATGGATTAACATATCAAAAAATCCGTACGCTACACGATAAATAATCTTCCTAAGAATATTTCTGTCAAAAATTAAGTCAATCGTACTATTAGTTTCTGAGAAAAATTTACACTCGTTGCGACAAAAGAGTTTTGTAAGAATTATTTGAGCAGCCTTTCTTTTGAGCTCAATCACTTTGAAAATTTACAATTTTACAGTACATATTGTGTATAACGTATCTGTAAAATATTACTTAATTATACGTAATACTTAATTTTTTTTAAAATCTTGAATTTATGCTTATTTTAGATCCGGTCAAGGTAGCCTGACTCTTTAACTCGCATTACAATTTTCTAATTATCATCTGAACCGAAAAGTCAAATTCCGAATCTAAACAATAATCAGCGCGACATTTGCCTGTCAAAGCGTTTTTCACACATTTGAAATAAGTTGGATTTATTTTTTACGCGGAGAGTGGTCGTAAATAGACGACGCGGTATCAAGTATATTTGCGTGATGCACTTTTAAAATGAAATCCTTCTTGACGACTCCGCGACCTAGCTTTGCGTGGGTGTTTATAACTTCTGCCTCTGTTGCGGTTACATCGGGATGCACCACGGTCGTTTCGCGGTTATCATCATTCAAGCGTTATCGCCGTTTTTGCAGTTGTCGTAATTACGCCAATAAAACTTCATTTATCGAGGGGGCGTGCAAGCTTAAAAAAAATTTTCACTCAAGACTGCTGATGGTTAATTTGCCAACGAAGTTGCCCGCCTATTCTCTTTATGCGCAATATTTTGTTCAAAATAAATACATAAATCAGAAATAAATGTAGTACTAAAAAGATACTATCTCCTAAAACTCTTCACTTTTAGCACTGGTCTCCAGAGTATATTTTAATAATCCGTTGCCAAATACCTTCTATACATGCTGAGAAAAAAAATTCTTAAATTTTATTAAATATTTATTCGAATAGTACTAATGAAATATTTACTTACATAAATATTTATCTATTATAAGTAAAAATGATATTAAAATTAAATTAGTAGTTCTTGTATTAAATAAATATAAACTTACATTTAATAAATATTTTATTAGTACTATTCGAATAAATATTTATTAAAATTTAGTAATTTTACCTCAATGTACATATAATTCAATTCGAATCCCCCCTGGGAGCCTGCGAACGTATCGAATTATTGTAGTTTGAAATATTGTTCTCCGCAATGAGAGCTGCCCGATTCGACAGTTGCCAATAAGTTCCACTGTTAATGTCACGCGACGTTTGTAACTTCATCTAAGAACTATACACGATCTGGATTATATATAACCATCGCGTATTGTATTTGCTACCTTCCGATGTTGGGGAAACGTTTGTCTGCATTAGTCAGTTGCTGGATAATTCGCGGAGGTCCGAATTCTGATGAAAAGACGAAGTTTTGCGTCGCCCCATACGAGAAAAATCATCAATCAGATTAATCCTTAAGATAATACAAGATGATAGGGAGCGAATGAATATGTGAAAAAAAAAAACGGTTTGCTAGTTAAAGAATCTAAAAACTTTAGTTGAATACAGCTGTGAAAGTAATTTCGTTAGAATTAAAATCTTTCAGAATAATTATTAGTGATCAATCTGATAGCTGGAATGTCAAAATTTTTTGCAACATTGCTTGAACTTCCTTGATAATTATTTTAACAAAATTAATAAACTAATAAAAATTAATAAAAAATAGTTGTAATTACTATATTACAACTATTTTTTTATTAGTTCTCTTAACCATTAACTTAATTAATAACTATAATATAGTTCACTTACTATATGTATATTATAATTCTATCAACAAAATTTGTATGGTTGTCCCCTTATACACTGAGAGAAATGTTTGGTAAAATCAACTAAAGTTTGGTTGAATAGTGATCAAATGAAATTTATAGTTATAATTACTAAGTATATAGTTGTTTTGACCAAATAATTTGTGGCCTTAACCAAATAATTATTTTCATACAACAAATTACAAAAAGTTTTGTTAAATGTAACGAAGTTTTTGGTATCAATAAAATTCATTTGATCATTATTCAACCAAACTTTGGTTGATCTTACCAAACGATTTCTCTCAGTGTAATTTCCACCACTACAATTTTTTCTCTCAGTGTATACCTAGCTAAATGTGTTTCATCAAAAAATCGTTCTTTCCGTGGGAAATGTAACGCTTTCACTTCAATTTTGTTCTAATCTAATAGAAAGATACAAACGAAGCCAATTTAGAAAATGGAACAACATAGCAGGATAAATCGCGATATGCTGGTGGATTCGTTAAATCTCAGGTTTCACGAGTGGGTGAGATTCTGGCGCGTTTAACCAATGTGTATAATATAATTTAAAATGAGCTTTAGCCACGTCTGACGCGAAAGCTCGGTTTAACGGTCAGCTTGCTTGTTCATCTTTAAAGAACCGTTCGTCCATTCCGTTTCCCGTCGCGCGTTTCGTATCAGTTTTCGGTACAAGTAACATAAATACGTCCACAGGTACATAGGCAAATTTAATTTACGTAATGAACGCGACAGAATTTCCCGTGGACCTTTTACGACATGCGATAGCACGAATTGCTGTTAGATGATCGCACGTTGATTTTTCCACGCTGGATAATTATAAATGATCGAGTAGTTTATCCGTTTTGCTTCGAGCCATTTAAAAAATTTATATTTAAAAAAGGAAGAAATAATAACTGTTTAAACTTCACAAAAATTTCAACTGAGCGTCACCAAGTTAAAACTTTAATTATCGAAAAAATTTCAATTATCGACGAAATCTTTCTTTGAAACGAGACCTACGATTTATCAAGATGACTGACTCTGGTAGAGTCGGCGAATACCTTCCTGAGAAGGCGATCGATCGATATCGCTCGAGAGACGATAACTCGGGAGACTCTTCTGTGCTCTCTTCAACGTCACAGAGTCGCCTTGTCGCTCACGACGTTTGTCTGCTCACGATTGCACTTTATTTGGGTTGATGCCTTTGAGAGTGGAACGGCGACGAGAAACGAAAGGAGCACAGCCATGGAGCTGGACGCAAAGTCACACTATCAGAAAAACAGGATACGAAGCTTTTCTCCACTTTATTTTTCTCTTGCAATTCTCCCCCGAGCGCTTCTCATGCGGTCGCAGCGACAGATGAAACCACCGCGGTCGTCACGCCTCTCTCTGTTTTGTCGTTCCTAAAGGCTCAGACCGCTTTACTCGTGCATGGACAAATGTATTATATTTCTCTTGTTACGAGACAACATGCATTAGTCGTCATCATTTACTACATCACATAGTTAAACAATTGTCATCTTTGAGTTGTCTATAAAAAAAAATTTGAATGAAAATTGAATATACTGAGTGAAAATCTAATGATAATTTTATTCCTTTACAATTAGAGTAAATCAAATTGCATTTAAAATTGCAATAAAGTTATGTCAAAAATGAATTTAAAAGTTATTACAAAATTTAAAACATTCATACTAAAAAATTTTGATTTTGTCATTTTTTAAATTTATGTTATTATTTAATTATATTATGTTACAATAAATGAGCGATATGTACTTTAACTAAATGCATTTTCTACATGCTTTTCAGACATTGTTTGAAGAAGTCGTTAAGAAATGAATTCTCTAATAAACACTATAAATAAATTTTCGAGAAAAAAAACTATACATAAATGGCTTGAAGCAAAACGGATAAACTACTCGATCATTTATAATTATCCGGGGTGGAACAATCAATGTGCGATCGTCTAATAGAAATTCGGTACTATACATGCTGTACCACAGAAAATTCTGTCGCGTTCAATACGTAAATTAAATTTGCCTATGTACCTATGGACGTATTTACATTACTTGAACCGAAAACTATACAGAATGTGATAATAAAGTATGATAATATCTATCAACTTGTGATAAATTATGGTAGCCATTCAAATTTTTATTGAAAAATTCAAGTCGGTTAAATAATACGAATGCAAAATTTTTAACAACTAAATTTTAAGCAATTATAGAATAATACGAGTATAATTATGTTTTTTTTTTTTTAATGAGATATTATCACGTCCTTATCGATTTTCGCAAGTTTAACCATTAAACATCTAGGTGATTAAGGGTATCATATCAGTGACATAGGCACGTATCTGAAAATCTAAACTTTGTTAGCTTTTATCTCATGAAGCTTATCATAGCATCATAATCCTTTAATTTTCGATATCGAGTAACTTCGTAATTATCTTTTGGTTTAAACTTCCACTCTTAAATATAAGAGATTACAAATTAGATCGAGATAATGACTTTATCTCCATACTTTCTTTTTCCAAACACCCGACAACTTTTTACGAAATATTTTCTTCGATATTTAGTGTACTCCTACCTGACATTGCGTAGGAGTACACTAAATATCGAAGAAAATATTTCGTAAAAAGTTGTCTCCGAAAATATTCTGTTTACTCGCAGAAAAATGTAAATGACGTTCATATAATCGGCGCATTTCGAGAAAATCGTTTTCCCGGCGAAAAATAAAGAAACGATTTTCTCGAAATATGTCGCTTATAGCGTTCTCTTGTACCAATTTCACACTCGTGTGGCATGAAAATGTTTTCAAATAGAGATGTTGTTCATGGGGTATAAATTGTTACGCGAGAAACTTGTACATTACTTTCAAGGTTCATAGCGTGACTGAAGCGATAGAAAGGAATGATTAATGACGCGTTGCGGTTAGCAGGGATAATGGCAAAATTTACAGTAGACCGAACGCGTGTTCGAAATGATCGAATGCCGTTTGTAATTTGAAATAATGAATTAGTGTAAAAATGTCTCGAGGATTGCAGCTGAAATAAATTTCTCTCATAATTCCTATCAATCTCAACGTTACAACGCAAACATTGTGACAAATATTTCAATAGCACAAAATAAAACATAACGTGATCCTGATTGCGCAATTGTCCTTTTCCTAAAGTAAATATGTATTTTTCGATAAGTTCAAAAAGTTGCGTTTTTCTAAAGATTCTATGAAAACTAGTCAAACGTGTGTCTATATCCGATATTAAAATTTTAATTATTAAATCTCAAAAATAAATAATGATTGATTAATGGTACTTTAAATATTTTTGAAATAAGCTGTGAAATAATATCGCATTATTTACAGCGCAATTAAAGTTATTATCTTAATATCTTCAGTTATCATTATTAATGTTGCACGAATTCCTTTGCGTTCCAAAAAATTTGGTGAACTGATTAATTATGTGGCTGCCAAACATTCTACCAAGTTAAAATGGAAAACGCGATGATTCTGAAACACCTTGCACCTCGCCCTGTTATCTCGCGCCATCATTTTCCGGCAGATCCGGAGCCGGAAATTTCTTGCATCACTGCCAAATGCCCGTGACGTCTCTACATTAACGCGAATACACACGCGAAATCCGTGTTATCTGCAAAGCAACGGCCGTACCCTTCCCCACGAAACGTATGCATCGTTGTCTTTTTATCACTTTCTCGCCAGACCTAATGTGTTTTCAATCAACTTTTCGCGCGTCGTAACTAAAGTTCATCGTGCAATGTAGAATTAACTTCAGAGAAGAAAAAATTTCTTGTACAGAAGTACAGAATATAATAAACAGATGTAAAAAAAAATACAAATAATCGTGATAGAATATAATTTGCACTCTAAGAAAAAAAATTATTTTTTAAATAAATCGAAAAGAAGATGTAGATAAAATTTAGTTTCAAAACACAAAACACCTGCCAGAAAATTATGCGAGTAATTTATTGAAATCGTCGATATTTTACCTGAAGCCAGAAATTTAATTTATTGGGAATAAAGAGAAGATATATGTACAATAAAATTTTCTCGCGGATTTTATTCAGAATAGCACGCGAAAAGCATGCGTTGATAATATGCCCGAAGAATGTGACGATTGCAAGAATGACGCAGAAAGACAATGAGGACGTTCGTTCGTCGGGAATGTAGAATTAAAATTTTACCTTTGAGAGTGCACAGCTGAGAGTGTACGCGTCGGAAGAGAATATATACGCTCAATCGCGAAGTAACTTTCCTTCCCGAGCAAATTACGTGGCATCGCGATGAAGCGGTACTTATATTTCTAAAGGTATTTTACTTTGGAGGGAAACCGTTCTGGACTTTTGCCACTTACGAAGCCGTGCTTGGCATTTCGCATTTACAAGATATTTCATGAACTGACTTGCTACATACAATCCTTCCAATAAAATAGAGATTGAAGCCTGTGTAAGATGTCTCAGAATCACCGACGTTTTCTCATTACGGACAAAATTCATTAGAAATTTATTAAGAATACTACTAATTCTTTTTATGATTATTTGACAGTTAATATTAAATCCTGATAATTAAGATTTAACTCTATCATATTATTCATGTATGAAAACCGATTATTGCAATTTATATTCGTTTAAAATTAATAAAAGAGATATTAAAACATTGTCATTTTCCTGAAAATTAAATTTGGTTGTATGAGAAGTGAATTATTATTAGAATATGCAATTAAACCTTTTTAGTTCTAATTATTCTGTATTACGCGAAAACTAAGGATACTGATATTGGTTTTAATTGCATTTTATGTAGCGTGCATTTAATGAGGTATAAAGAGAGCATTGATAAATGCCAAAAATCGAAGGCGGTAATGCCAACTAGTCATTCCAATACGGTCGGATAAATTATCTTTCCCAATGGAATCTGGTCTCTGTTGAGATTGCGTCTCTGTTTTCGTGTCGGACCAATTAACTTTCTGTCAATGCAGTAAATTCTATTTTTACATTTCATTTACTTACACGCTATTTTCAGAAAGCACATACCAATCGTTAGAACACATTATTGAGTAGCCATAATTATATTTAATTAATTTAAATATAAATATAATACTTTTTCATACAAAATCAAAGCATAAATTTTCTAATGTTACAATAGTTTGAGCACAACCCCATTTTCAATCAAATTTGAGAGTTTCAATGATAATGATATCTTGAACACATTCGAAGTTTTTAATGCGTATTTGATATATTCAGGGTAATGAATATATTCTGAACAAAATTTCTAATATATTTATAATGTCCAATACTATATTTAGTGCACATGTTAAAAATAAATCTCTCAAAATAAAAAATGCAGTGTAAAAAAATTACATTGCACTTTCTTTTTATAATTTTCTTTTTATTTGTTAATTACTTGACATTAACATAATTGGGTTATAAGTTCCCAACTTACAATGTACATTTACACGTACCATTTGATTCTCCCTTTTCACGCACTTTCGAAAGGTACGAACTTCTCAGTAAATACGGTTACCAGTTTGTTTAATGTCGCGCGTAATTCGAGCGAGCTTCTTCGCGTAGTAATTTTGCGATAATTTTAGCAATTGTGCAATTTCTCACTTGAAAATTGACACATTTTCAAATAGTAAAGTCGCCTATTATGTGATAGGTTCCTAATATGAGGTAGCGAGGTTTCTGCTACATTAATAAACGCATGTGTGATTGGTACCATCATAAACTTATTACTCTTGGGGTGAAATCTATTTAGTAGAAAATTCATTAGATCATGAGTGCAGTCGCTGAAAAAAATGTTTTTTGAAAAAGGTTGTTGTCAAGATTTATTGAGATGTGTCTTTAAACCTTGTTTATTATAAAATAAACAAATATTTGATGACAAATTCTGCATGAAATGATAGAGTAAAGTCATATTAATAGAAAAATACGGGATGTGATGATTTGCTTAATTATAAATATTAGATTTGGTGATCGTGAAACCGCAAAGGGTAAAACTCATAATATGAGACACTCAAACATCCCCATTTATTATTGCATATTCTGACTTCGAGAACTTTCCAAAATGCTATAATAAAGTTTTTCATTGAGGACTTTCAAATTATGAGGCTTGAAAGTTATGGTCTTCAGTATTAGCATTGAAATTTTAAAATATCTCGAAGAGAATAGATTTTGAAGAAAAATGTTACGTACGAAAGTTTTTGAGTATCGAAAGAGCTATTTGATTGGTCAACTAGATTTCGAGTCTGGAGTCTAAATCTAGTAAGGTCCAAATCGATAAGACCATCTCATATTTAAAAAACCTTTGTATCTTATATTAGGAACTCTTTTTTTGAATTAGCAAAATCGACAATTTTGATAAAAAATTTCATATACAACAAAGTATAATCAATTGCTAACTTTTGGCGATGAAACTTAAATACGTTTACTATAATTTGGATATAAAAATATGAGTTAACGGTATAAATTAAACAAATTATAAGCCTTTAAAGAAAGGTATCTCATAATAGGCAACTTTACCGTATAGCATAATTTAGAAAAAGAATTGTCAGCATGACACTTGAACGTAATAAAAGGAGAGAAATCGGAGCAAAATCGGTGGAAGAAAATTCATATTTTGCTAAAAAAATTCTGCGATATTAAAAAATTATCAAAAATTTAACGATATTCAAGTTTGGAAAATCCAACATGCAATGTTCTAAATCACAAATAGATATCGACCGTATTTCGTATAATGTAGTTCCTTCTTGCCACTTCGCGAGCGAGTACGAGCGAAACCCACAGTAGTTTCAGTTCGTATTGTTTTTGCGCCTAGGGACAAAGAATGGGAGTGGAAATGGGAGTACGTAATATGCTCTGAATAAGCTCCGATTAAGCTCGCCGTACTTCGTCGTTCACACACGCGTTGCACACACCTTGAAGTTAGAGATGCCACTGACACCATTTAACCACAACCGAAACTTCCCGTCCTCTCTCTCTCTCTCTCTCTCGTGTAATGAAAACTATCACTAACAAGGTTTGTTCCCGAAACGCGGCAATTCCTGCGATTGCATAATATGAGTAGTCAACATAATTCAAAATTATAAGATTATAAGAAATTGCACATAAGAAATTGAGTTCTTTCAACACGATGCAATTTGCGATTCAAAGATTGAAGAGCTGATTTCCAAAGTCACATCTGAATTTTGTAAAGAGTCTATTTTAATTGAGATCTTTAAAAAAATATTTTGGTAATGGAAATTCAAGATACTTGAAAATAAGCTCTTTAATACAGGATATGATAAGAGTCTTTCAAAAGGAGAATAATTCGTTGCCATGAAACATTCAGCTCTAAACTGCTCTAAACTAGACAAGGTACGCCAAACTTTCTACCCCTAATACCAGCAAACTCTTCGACTAATTCGAATTTACAGTCTCGAAGCGCATAGTATTCCTGTAGCAACGCGTGTCACGTCCCGGAGGTCGTGGCCTTACTTGGGAACGCCAGCCTCAGCGGCGATCTCAAGCGTTGTTCCCGATTTGTTTCCTTTTTTGCCTACCTGCGCAATGCCGGCAATAGCAAGGGGCCAGGCTCGGGAGCTAGATTGAATGGTCACAAGCAAGATGTCCAGTTAACAGTGGTTGAATGAAATAATCTTACTTTTTAAGAAAATTTGT
Organism: Solenopsis fugax; assembly: GCA_003595255.1. NCBI lineage: Eukaryota > Metazoa > Arthropoda > Insecta > Hymenoptera > Formicidae > Solenopsis > Solenopsis fugax. Next base: position 15,383 of record QKQZ01021289.1, read on the forward strand.
GCAGGGGTTCCCCTCTGGTTAACGAAAATATGGTTTCGAATAATAAAGTTCCAAATTCTATGGATGTGAACATCTATATTTTAAATTCCGAAATAATCAGAACAGATTCGAAAAGCAAAGGCCTCCTTTGAAGAGTTATCGCACAATATTTTGTGAAAAGTCAAATATCATCACACGCGACGCTTCATACTCGTTAAAATAAACTGCAAGTCAAAATAGTCCTTCTAAAAAGATTTCACAGGCGCTCGCGCACTTCCCTGAGAAGGATTCTGCCAGCTCCCGTCCTGTATATGTATTGTATATCCATAATACCCTGTAAAGAATCACTTCGCGATTTAGTCCCGTCGCGTGGACAATGACAGTTCATTGAGTTTTTCTGGTCTTCGGTTCTACCGAATGATGGTCCGCCGAGTGGTGGACAGCCTGTTGTGAACGGAGTTCAGTCGAACGACCGAGTTCTCAGGTAGATGGAAGCTGACTCCATTCTCGTGGCGATTGTGGTCGCCACTGGGACACGCCATCGCCAGGGTACCGCCGTCGTTTCTTGAGTTCTCGCAGTACAATAGCTCGCGCATACCCTTGCGAAAGTTGCGCGACAGGAAGGCGTACAACAACGGATCCAGGCAAGAGGTCGTGTACGAGATGAGGAAGGTGGACACGGTCAGCAGAGTGCTGAAGTCCGATGTGTTATCATAATTCGGGCCCCAATGTCGCCAGAGAATACGCACCTGTTGAGGCAGGTTGCACACGGCGAACATCATCACCACCGCGATCAACATTCTGGAAAACAGCGGTGAGACTTTGGTAGCTAGCCACGAGCGCCATTCTGAGAGATTATCGAGACGCTCTTAAAGTTGGATAACGATAACGAGATAACGAGTAGCGACAGAGATACGATCGTTAGCGATCGTGATCACTTGACATATGCCGATTGTTTCAGAAATTTTTTTGGAATTATTTTGAAACCAAGTATCTGCACTGAAAAAAAATCTGGTTATAACTATCAAATGTATAGTGAAATAGTATCAATTAAATATTTTGTCAATATAACCAAAAATAATTTTATTTCACTAAATGTTTAGTAAGTATTATCAAATCAGGTATAAGTTACTAAATATTTAGAAAAATAAAACTATTTTTGATTATATTGACCAAATATTTAATTGATACTATTTCACTATACATTTGATAGTTATAACAAGTCTTTTTTTTCAGTGTAATATTAAAAAAACGCAATCAATTAAAAATTAATTTCTATCATTTGGAGGAGAGGGATTTAACAATTTATCTTTGGCAAGCAAGTTATGCAGTTAAACTGCAAGCACAGAACTCTAATGAACAAAATTATTATTTAACTGTCTCATCACATGGCGATATATCGCTGAATTCTCGGACGCAACCGCTTCAACGGATATTAGTTTCAGCGAGACGGAAATCGATGGCAATATTGTGCAACGCGTCCTGGAAATAGACATACCTGATAACACCGCGTCGCGCCTTTAGAACGTTCCTGCTGGACGTGTGCACGTGATGTACCTGACCGTTTTTGGTACTGGCGACTAAACCGGGTCCTGAGAGGGTCGCGCTGCTTTTCCAAAGACCTATGGCGATCCTGGTGTAGAGATAGCTCATGAGGAAGAGCGGCAGGAGGTAGAGGAAGATGAGATTCACCACGTCCAGAACGTTCTTGTTGTGCTTCTTGATATTGGCTATACAGATGATGTCGATGTCGCCGTTGTTGAGACGATTGCTGATGGTCTCAACGTAGAAAAATCTGGGCGAGGCGTACACCGCCGCGAGGACCCATACCACACCTATCACCATTCTGAGGCGTCTTCTGGTCAGCATGGACCGGCACTTGATAGGGTGGCAGATGGCCAGGTAACGCTCAGTGCACACTACCACGAGGATCAGTATGCTGGCGGTGTATGAGAGCGCGTGCACGAACATGTACACCTTGCAAAGGAAGTCGCCAAACTGCCAGCTGTTCATCAAGTAGTTGGTGAGCGTCTGGTAGACGCAGAAGATGCCCACGCAAAAATCCGCCACTGCCAGATTCGCCAGGAAGAAATTTGTGATGCTGCGCAACCGACGGGAGAACGTCACCACGAAAATCACCATCAGATTGCCTGAAACATAAAAATTGAGTATCTCGTTACTAAAATATAGATTTAAATTCATAAATTTGTCGCTGATAAAAAAAATTAAAAAAATATTAGATATTATAAATAATATCCGTCGTTTTTATGTATGATAAAATTACCATATAAAAAATTTAAATATTGAAATATTTCTGAATGACTCACTAATACTACAGGCTTTTCTATGTCATTTTGTTAACCGAAGCGGCACTTCATCTAACAACGTCTTCTGTCATCCGGCCGTCAAATACCGGGATGATCGTGAAATCTTCGAGTTCACGATCACGGACGTAGCACACGGGCGTAACAATATAATAAGATTTATCGGCTCTTATCGCGATATCAAGTATTATATGATTAATGTATAGGAAATAAAATGTGTTACACGAAAAAAAAATATTTTAATATTAGATATCTCTTGTTAACTCTCAATTTCAGAATTCTGTAATATTAGATAGCTCTTGTTAACTCTCAATTTCAGATTTCTGTAATATTTATTTCAATTAATAATTTTTAATTGATTATTAAAAAGATTAAGATTTGTTAATTAAGTTTCGTTAATTAAAAAGATTGAGATTTTACTTTACTTAAATTTTTTAATCTCTTTTTCTTCAATTGATTACAGCTCAAAAATTACTTATGCCAGATATTTTTTTTCTTAATCTTTAGAAAATATAGACGCTTTGGGATAACTCACCTAAGCACTCAAAAACATGTACAGAAGGTTCAATACATACCTCCTTCCCCTCCCCCAAAAGAAAAAAAAAAATGGAGCCACACTGTCTTTCTACATCCCCGTCATTAGGATAATGCTAAAGGAGAGTCGTACCATATATTTATAAACCTCATGCAATTTTGGGCATAAGGATCGAATATTTTCAAAAACTGACTTCGCTATCGTATTCAGCGATTCCAAAAACCTATAAAAAAAATCTTTTTGGCCAAATTTAAAATTTTGCCTTACTGTTAGCCGCCGGAAAGTCTAAATATAGAAGCTATGGAGGATCTCCTATTATATAGATTTTATCCAAGTTATAAGTACAATATTTCGGAAATTTTCTAAGGGAATTACAATAGGTCCAATGCCGGCGGTCTAAAGATTAAATCTTGAGAGGAGACATGCACCAATCTCTTACAATCTTTTATCGATCATTCGGTGTGTAATCTTTTTTCGAATTTTACTTTTTAACACGTATAATTTTAATATATATAATCTTGGCATAACTAATCATTAATAGAAATAATGTTGTTAGCGTATTGGCAAAGATTAATGTAATACTCATTGTACGATTGATAAAGGCTAAGTACAGCCGAAATGTCTTGTTAACATTATAGACTTTGTTCTATGTTAATAAAATCATTAATATATACTTTCCAACTTTTATGCTCGGTTAAATGACCTTCTTATAGTTATTAATATATATAATGTTTACAATTTCTTTTATATTGTTTTCGTATTTCATTGCGAGAAAACGGTGGCCATCATGTTTCATCCCTTTGCAAATTTTTTTTATAAAATGTCATCCTTTGTTCTTTGTACACATAATCGAGGCAAGCGTTACTCCGGTTAAAGAAGCGCACGCCACGAGAGCTGCATGAAATGCAGAAAATGAAACGGCATAGAGATGAGGGACGCAGGACTGTTGTCGCTGTTTTAATATGCTTAGCACGAACGCTCTACGTGCACCTTGTTATTTTCTAAAGAGGGAGCAAAAGCGAAATATTGATAATAAAATTTATTGCAACTGCGTTGCAGTAAATTGAGAAGTTGTTCATATTTGCTTTGCTTACTCGAGTCTTTGTCCGTCAGCGAAATAATTCGCGCGTCGATGTACTTTTATTTCGCGCGAGCGACGACGGCCGTTTGAAACTCCGCCCTTTGAGTCGTAATATTGTCGAGAAATGATAATGGCAATCTGCCAGCCGCTGAGTTCAAGGAAACTAAGTGGCTGCGGCGAAATGGCTCATTATGGAGAGGCGAGAAGTGAAAAGTTTTGACGTAGTCCCAGTTGAAAATTATATACTGGACGTGACGAAAAGGACTGTCAACTTCCATATTCCTTCGCTTGTCCTCCTTCTTCCAGGCTTTCACAAAATCGTTCGTTTTTCTCCCTCTGAAGATTTTCTTATGAGATTCCATTCATAAAATAAGACAGTGAATAATCTACAATGAATGATCGGAGGATTTTGGAACAGAGATTGTTGGCAGTCATCGGGCAATCTGCGGGGATAGACCAAGGATTTATAATAATTTTGTGACGTCTATCTTGGAAATGGACTTGGCATCCTGGCGTCGTTCTGTCGATTTTATTTTCATCACATAAGAATTGCATTTCCCGAAACATTAAGATTATGAAAAAAATGACAGATTGTTTTATATTGCATTTGAAAGTAGTAAAAAAAATTTGGCGGCAATTTTCTATCTGGATGAAAAGTTATTTCAATACGAAGTAGACATGTGCTCTAATAAAAAATATAATTAATAATGAAATAATGAAAAAAATCTGAATTTTTTAATTTAAGCACTTTAAATATTCCCGATATGATTTACGTAAAAAAATTTCATTGCGATGGAGAAATCGGTTGTGTAAAATAAATAAAACTTATTTATTTATTTACAAAATAACTAAACAGACAATAAAACTTTGTATAAATCATCTTGAATATTTAAGTACTTATATAAAAAATTAAAATTTGTCTTGATGTTGTTAAAAATAATTTAATTTTTAATAACAAATAGAGTAAATAAACTATAAAAATATGTTATTAAATAAATATATCTTATTCACACAACTTTCATATGTTTATAGTTTATTTGAAGTGTTAATATTAAACGCATTTCCAAATTTTACTTATTTTATACAAAGACTGTATGTCTGATACATCTTTAATACGAATCGAAAACGAGTCTTCTTCGGATTGTAAATCGATGTTCGTAAAATTCACGTCCTACGTCCGCGATCGATCTTATCATCGTTTTCTGTATCCGAACATTTTAATTTCAAATTCATGCTGGATTTATCATCGTTTGACCGTGGTCGCTCGAATTTGCATATTGGTATCGCGGGAATACGACGACCAACATCAGCCGAGAGTTGATGTTGCTCGAGCAACACAAATGTTCTTCTTCTCGTCTAGATTTAATTAATATTACGTGAAAAAAGATTGAGACGGAATATAACTTATGTTAGGAAGCAGCTCGCTGTACACACGAAAGATCTATCGCTTAAAGAGTTAAAAGTGTTCATTACGTCGATCACATCGCGAATAACGGATCATCTTCATGATCACACTTCGCTCGCGAGATTTTATAAATCACGCTCGTAAACCGCGCTTGACGCTTAAAAATTATTATCGATCATTTCTTCCAAGTTTAACGAACTGATTTAATTTTGCGACGATCTTGAAAATGGACTCGGCGTCCTGGCTCTGTCGATTTTATTTTCATCACATAAGAACTGCTTTTCTATTCTGAGAGCAAGACCTAAACTCAATGGCTTCTATTGAAAAGCACTTTTTTTCTTTGGTAGATTCCTCTTACAATTATTATCGATCTACGAAGACGCATGGATCCGGACGAGGTAGTAATTACGAAAATTCTTAGTCGCGATTCATTGAGCGCTCCTCTCGTCTGGAGTGTTCTCGATTCACAAGCCTTTTGAACGCCGATTCTTTGATTTACTCGAGATATTTTTAGCGGAAATACGACGACAAGTTTGTTCCGTAAATTTGATCAAAGCTAATTTTTCTTTAGAAAAATATTAACCCGCATAATTTTCCAGCTTTTTCGCCTTCAAGCTTTCAAATTTTCATTTTTTAATCGCTTTGAAAAATAAAGTACGCTCCGTGAATGGACTTTGTGTTTGTCTCGTCAGACGTGTCCAGAGTCACATCAGTGCGTTGTCACGTCTCCGAAAATCTACGAAGATCAATAGCGCAGGTCGGCGAAGTTAATTAACGCGAAGAAAGGGGAGCAAGAAATTTGTTTTTCAAAAAGTCCGCTTTGTTTGTAAAGGAACCGAAGTTTGTGACGTATTTGGAAATTAATTTTTAAGTATATGACTTTGCGCAGCGCTCTTCGACTATAAAAATTATATCCCTGTAAATTTGCAACTGAAAGACAAGACCAAGATCCTTTAATTAAAGAATTATTTCGATATGTTTACATTGTTCACGCCGTCGAACATTCCAAAAAAAATTTTGGAGTTACAATCTGACAACGAAGTTTGCGAGACTTTTTGACGATTTATAACGATTTAAAATCGACTTTATACAATTAAAAGGAGACAAAAGGTTTAGTTAAATTACAGACGAAATTTGCGAATTTTATTTCAGGGAGTTTTATTTCAAGGAACAAATGGACGCTGAGTTCTTCGTTTAGGAATTATTTACTGCTATATTTGAGACGTAATAAAATTAATTTGTTATTGCAAAATTATTAAAAATATAGTTTTCTGTTATTGAAGATGGGCCTGCATAAATTTCGCATTCAATTGAAAATCATGTCATTTTCATTAGCCATATGTGAGTTTAAAAATAGAGACTGCTGCAATAAATGCGTTATATTGAGAACTCCACTTAACTTTCCTGTTGGGACTTTTCACGGAAATTATACTCATAGTCTAATTAAGATATTTTTCCCCATTGTAATTACACAATGTAACTGCCGCTATGTAGCGAAGTAATCAAGCGTTTTTTTTGGTTTCGTAACTTTTGAAGTTGAAATTTATTAACACTACGTGTCAAGGAACTTTTTTGTCTTTCGGTAATCGACCTATTTATTCAATTTACCTTCGTCGAAGTCTTTGAACTTCTCCATCCTTTCACAAATTAAAAAAAAAAGAATGACGAAGTGGCTTTTAAAGTATGATTTATTCTTCTCGATCACTCGTGTGTATAAAGTTAGGAAAAATTTTTGAAATATACGTAAAATATATTCTCAACCTTTTTATTTACGAATTTAATAAAAATTTCTTATTAAAATTGATATCAGATGTATTCAGGAATACTCAATATAACGACATGCATATTATTTACATATTCACTAGATAAAAGACTGCCTAAGTAAACGGAAAGGCGTACCCGTGCATTTTTTTCTCAATATAGGGCGTCACACCAATTAATGGTTATCGACCTACCGATGAACATTCATTGCAATTTGGCAGTTGTACATACCCTTCAGACTCGACCTTTGGTTATAATATATTTTGTTATATTCTCTTTTTTGCCGCAAAAATTTCGAAGCAAACATTGTCCTCGCTCGATTATACATCGCTTTTAGCGACTATTACATGCCAAAAGAGGATAATAATCGCGAGTGGAATCGAGTTGATTTCCAATTTTAATATAAAATCAGAATATGAGAGTGAAGTGAGAAAGTTGTACCTCTTGGGAAAAGTTTAAAAGATTTAAAAGATTAACAATATAATTTTCATGTAATTAACCGCATCGTTACATTCTACACGCATGCGGCTTAAAATTACGCAATTCAGTACGTAAATTCGTATTAGATTGAAAATTATTTTGGTTTGAAATTCGTAATTATTGAACCATTAATTATTTCTGACAGCACGCATAATTCATTATTAAATTGTAATTTATTTCTTGCTTCTATATGAGTTTCAGCTTAAAATGAGTGTCTGGTTCACGTAGTTTAGTCTGTTTGGATTTGTAGGTTGCGCATGCATTTGCTTCACTGTTCACTTTTTAATGAATTTTTCAATGTTGCATCTTCGATGAACCATTGAATGACAAATATTTGACTAACACGCGTTTCGCCTAATGTTTGCGTGTAATGCAAACAGTGTTTGATATTGATTGGAATTCGCGTTTAGTTGGATTTTGCGGGGCAGTTTAAACCAATGTGATGCAGTTTAAACCGATCTTTTAAGTGGATTCCGTCGCAAACGAAGAGTTCGCAACAAGGTCGTTTACGTAGACCGTGAGCTACAATATCCACTTACTCGTCGAGCAGAGTTTATATCAATTAATTCCTTGATAGGAGAAGACTTTAATTAAGGGGATTAGGCAGTCAGAAATAAAGCTCTTCTTTATGAGTCAATTGCAAAGAAATGAAAGTACACCCAGATTTATTCTTTTACACAATGTTTATTGCTAGCATGTAGATAGAAAAAAAAGGTATTAAATATATATAGGCATTTTTCTTGAAAATTTATGTCTCTTGGTTTTTCCCTAATTACGAACAGACGAAGGTTTAGATCGATTTAAAAAAATTTTGGGATATATAGAACATGTATTTCCAGTCAAATCTCTGATACAGTATATAAAAATTCGAGTTTTTCTTTAAAAAAAAATTAAAATTAAAAATTTTGAAAAAATCGCTGTTTTTCGGCCGTCATTTTAATAATTTTGTTACGATTCCTATTTTTTTAGATTTGGCCAGGAACTACGAGTCTGACGAACAATACCCGCAAGAAAAATATTGCTATCTCACTTTTTAAATTCTGTATCGCTACATGAGTAAGAACGCATTTCTTCAAATTCTCATACGGTCGTTCCTTTGCCATTAA
>QKQZ01021310.1:0-13147 GCA_003595255.1 Solenopsis fugax
GTAAAATGATGCACGTACCGATTACATTAACCTGCGAAAATAGACATTTTTTTCTGCGAATATGAGACTAACGGTAAATGACTTTTATGGACAATTTTGCATGCTGGACACGAATTTGTTGCTCAAATTTGGCTATCACGTCATAATTTTGANATGACGTCCCTGAGTGTGCGAAATTCTAGCCCTGTCATTCGTAATCTTCAAACTCTTTCCGTTTGAAAATTATTATAGCCCCGATATTTTGGTATTAGAATTTTCGTCTTAGAATCTTCCAAAGAATCTATCATTAAAATATTTATCGTGGGTTTTGGAACACCCTATATAGATACAATATATGAATTTCCACGCGAAGCGAGAATAATCCCATCTCCTCCTGTTTAGGAACGAAACAAGGTTTACAATTGTATTATTTTAAGCTGGATACACACTTAGCGAACAAACAGCGAATGCTTCGTTGTTCTTATTCAGCAGATCTATACTTCAAAGAATATAGAGACAAAACGTTCGATTCGTGTTTGGCTTGATTTCCTCATGAAGCGGTACATCAAAGAAAATGCATACGCGATATGGACGTTTATACGTGTGTTCGCTGCTGTTCGTTCGCTAGGTGTGTATTCAGCTTTACATGGGTTTCTGACTTTCCACGCGAAGTGTGGATCACCTCTACCTCTCCGTGCTTAGGAGCAAAACGAAGTTTATAATTGTATTGTTTCATATGGGTTTCCGACTTTCTATGCGAAGCGAGGGCCACCCCACACGCTCCCCCCTGTGCGTAGGGGCAAAACATAATTTACAATTGTACTGTTTCACATAGGTTTTATTAAATGAAATTATTTCTATTATTAAGTTCTATTTATAAAAATTATTTTGTTAATTTTTTAACAACGGACGATGAAAAAGATGAATGACCCTGATCATTTTGAAGGTCAAGATCAATATTAAAGTCAAGTAGAAGTTATTTGGTTGTCTGTATAAAAGGAGATGTTTACACATGTTAAAAAGTGATTTTATTACTGCTATGGCCAAAACTCTTTTAAAAGCTTTCATTTAACCTTAAATAAAGTTTTTGACAAAGTTTCATCGAAAGTTTCATCAGAGTTTGACTGTTTTCGAAACTTCATCCCTTTTTCATAAGAAAAACATGAAACAAAAATAAATATTATGTGGTAATCATCAATACGTACAGCATATTGATACGTTTCACGAATAACTGATGCCATGCGTTTTCCCGATTTAAATGCAATTTCCGATTTAACGCAATTTTCTATGTGTTCCATGTAACCTAATTTCAACTAGCACCCTCGGATTATTTGTCTTAAAAACTAGGAAAAATGATGTTCGTTTTTACTTTCCCTGAACCTCGCAATAAATGCCTTTTTATAACAGTTTTCTTTCAAGATTTTGAATATCTAAAATATGTCCTTATTCTAAGCTGAGCACATCTTTGAATATTAAACTGATTAAAAATTGAATCAAAGCATCTTATAGAAGTGTGTTTGCTCTACGAAACTCTTTTTTAAATTTATTTTTACGTTAATTACTCATTGAGTAATTTCAGTTTAAACATGGGCAAAAATTTACTGAGAAAAAATAAACTCCTAATTTTTTCAGCAGTGTATATATTAGAGGTGTGAATTAGTTTTAAAGGATTATTTTATATAGTTATAAAAATGCATTTATTCAAAGAAAATACTACAAGTTATATTAATGAACATTTATTACATACAAGTTACATTAATCAAAATATTTTTCTCCGTTTTGTACAACTTTTTCCTATACTTTTGATAATAGATAAATATTAATAGAACGATTCTTCTTTTAAACCAATCCATTCATAAACGAATTTTTGTACGTCTTTGAAATTGAAGAAGTGTATATCTTCATACGTGTTGCATTGATCGGATAATTGGCGGAATTTAAAGATTTCATACATTTTTTTGAAAAAATACATTTAGATTGAATTAAATGCTTAAAAAGAAATTAAAGATACCACCACTTAGATTTTATTAAAATATCTTCATACGTGTTGCATTGATCGGAAAAGATGGGACCAAGTCTGGGGAATACGCGAGATGTGGAAGGACTTCCCATTCGAGCTTTAACAATGTTTGTTTCACGACTAAAGTAATGTGTACTCAGACAATTCATGTGGTAGCCATTTTCCTTCCTGTAGAATCTTTCCCATAGCATGTAAATGTTTCGTTAAATTAGTTCGATCAACATTTAAGCTCTGGCTAGTTTGGAAATGGATTGAGCTGAGTTTTCATCAATAATTCTTGCAATTTTGCATCTTCAAACTTTTTTGGTTAGCATTTTTTGTCACTGATACTAAAATCACCCTTCTAAACCGTCTAAAACCAGTATTTACAAGTTTTAATTGATGGAGAAGACTTTCCGTAAGTTTTAACAAGCTTTCAGTAACTTGCGTCTGTTTTTTTCTTATTAAAGAAGTAGAGTAACAAATGCCGAAAATGCTTTTTGGAAATTCCATTTCAATGCTTCTAAAAATACGATTATTTACACATCTGTTGCTTGAAATATACTAAGTATCAAATATAAATGTTAAACCTTTGAAGTGCTATAACTGTACTTCCGATTTTGAACACTACAATTAGAGCCATTTTTTAAAAGCCCTCAAAACTGATTTACCTTCCTAACACACTCACACACACACACACACACGCACACACACACACACACACACACACACACACACACCGCTTATTACGCGCAATTTTATGATTTACATATATATTATATAATATACAATACAGCGAGCTCGTAAATAAGTGTGATGAATTTGTGCGATACAGATTCATTAGCTGTAAATATCTTAATTACAAGCTTTTTATTAACTTGTATTCATCTATAATCCGTAATCTGTTTATTTTCTCAGCGTCGTTCTATCAATGCATATGCATGCATTGCCTATTATGTATATTTGTTCTCAGACTTTATCCGTTCTATCCTCACCATTTAAATTCTAATCTCGAAAATGCAATTGCAATGCGATTTCCGTTCTCGATGCGTAGCATGATACGGCATTTACGAGACCGCGAGCACTCTCGAATCGTGTTCGCGCCATTGTGATGGAAATAAATTGCGTTCGGAACAGAGTTAACCCCGATAGCCAGAACGCATGCCAATACATACATATATCGATTCGTAAAATCTCAGCCTCATATGTCTGCTGCGACGCCGGGTCCATTGCGCGTATGGCGCTGATCGGCGCGAATAAAATACGCGTCGCGCACGTGAAACGAGGCCGAAGTTGAAAATTCTCTCAGCCATCTAGTTCCGCAAGTTACTTGCGTGCCTGAGCTTTTTCTGCGGTATGAATCGTACACATGTCTATAATACATATAGACCGCTTAAACCACTAGTGAAATATGGGTGATTCTGTAGCGTACCATATGTTACATAAATTGTATACTAGATATAAACTATAATTTCTCTCTCTGGTCAATTTCGTGCCGAATTTTTTTCGATTCCATTTCAATCGTATATCGTTATTTTACACCTTTTTAATTTTTTTTAGATTAATTCTCTTTATCCCTTTTGGATTTGACTTTTTTTTAGAAATGGTACATATATAGATATTTTTAAACGTTAGGGAGATCGCTGAAATGAAGTCGACATAAAATATAAAAATTTAAAATAATAGATTCAAGAAATAAAATATCAAATTTCAATTAAATTGTTTATTATGAACGTTTTTTCCTCACGTCTAAATAAGTATCGATTAATATTATTTTTTCAACAATAGTTATTTTTCCTTTCATTGAAATACGAGAAACTCGAAAATTACAGTATGTATGATATGTATAATAGAATGAAGCGATATTTTTTACCCCTGTTGCTCATGTATATTTTTGGAAAAAGCAAAAAATAAATTTTGGTGACAAATGGAAATTTTTAAATAAATATCTACCTCCGCTAAAAAATCAAAGAAATAAAAAAAATTGCTTGAACCCGCTAATACTTTATTCCTATTATTCATTGTTTACACATTTCCTGCAGCTAACAACATAATACAAATATTTTTTTACTGTTAATTCACGCATCATGTCGAACCTTTTATAATTAGTCTGATAACTTTTTGATCTCTTACTATTACTAAATAATTTTTTATATTTTGATTTATCACAATATTTTTCAGTTAAAGTTTAAATAATATCCTTTAAAATAAGCCCTAATTGAATGAAATATTTCCCAAAGACATGATTTTTTGAAGACATTGGGACGTACATGTCCTATCAGATCCGAACTCCAGGTAGAACACAGAAGTTATAAAGATATTAAAAGTCACTCATTTATTACTCGATGTCATCATAATAATATCAAAAGGATAACATTTGATTTATAAATGACAAATATAGTCATAATAACATTCTTATAATTTTATTGTTTTATCTGAGAAAGAGTTAACACGTTCGCATTTATTATGCGTTTCGATTAGCAAACGCTCAATCATCATGCATATATAGTTTTGGGGGACAAAAATTTTTATAATATTTAACATTATTTCCGCGTATTACCTGATTGAATCAGCACTCTACATTGGTTATACAGGGAAAATTGCCTGCAATACTTTGGGAATTGTGATTTGGGACTTAAAAGGAAGAAAAAACTATATAAACATAGATATGATTTTTTCAACATAAAAGTGGCTAACTCGGAAACAATTTATTTCCGGACCTATGTTTATATAGCTTTTTTCCTTCTTTTTAAGTCCCGAATCGCTTCCCGAAGTACTGCGGGCAATTTTCCGGATACCTGTATATGTAATTATTTTAACGCTAATGATTACTTTTTATATGATTACTTTTATATTACGATAACAAACATGTTGGGGTTGTATCGTATTCTTTCACGAGTAAACAACAATATTAAGTAATCTGTATCTCACTTCTGATGCAAATATTTTCATTTTACAGTTAAAATTCTGTCGCGAACGTGACATGTCGTCTAAAATAAACTTAAATAACAAGATATTCACAGCAATGAATACTCGTCATAAATATACATTAATTCACGACTGCGCTTGTAAACATTTATAAATATTTACCGTTAACATGTCTGTGACAAATGATATGATGATACTAAGTGTTTTTAAAAACAGGTTTACTTGAAACAACATACGGACATAATGGATGTATTTACTGTGTGCATTGCCGTGGTATCTGCGGGTGAAAAAGGTCGTAATTGTGCATGAATATGCATTTGCAGGATACACATCTGCGCGAACACTTGCGAACACTTCGCAATTCCAAATAATTCATATTACGAATTAGCATTAAGCTGAATTTTATAACATTTTTCTATCGTTTTCCCCTTTTTTTTAACGTGAACCCGAACGAAAATACAATGCGGCTGTTTATACGCGCAATTTTATGATTTACGCATTTACGCTGTATAACATACAAGCGAGCTTATAAATGATGATAAATTTGTGCGATGCAGATTTATTAACTATAAATATCTACTCAATTACAAGCTTTATTGGCTTGCATTCATCTATATTCCGTAATCCGTTTTTCTTTCTCAGCGATGCTCTATCATTATACATGCATTGCAACCTACGCTGTGCACGTATTCGTTTTTAAATGATATTTCTTGTTTATCTGTAATTGTAACACACGATGCATACAATTGTTGCGTGTAATTAAAATTCATCCCACGTTTCCAAGCAAGAAGCAATTCTAAGATTAGTAATCCAGGCGCATCACAAGATCCCTCGTAAAGGCAAAGCGCAGAATATTATTTAATTATTTCCATCAAACAATCGTTATTCCACTTATATTCCGTTTACAAATTGGGATTATTTGATTCAATTATAAATTAATACACAACTTTTATTACTGAAATAACTAAACCATTGCATGAAATTACGATCGCAATCATTTTGGACAATACAGAATTTACTATTTATTACTCAAATGATGTGCGCAATAAATAAATGAAGTATTTGCATATCTCGTCTGTTTTAAATAACTCTATACAAAAATAAAAAATATTATTTCGAAATTCTTCATTCGGAATTTATACGATATATGTTAATAAAAAATTCGAAATTCATCAATGAAATTACTTGAATAACAGAAATTCATAATCATGATAAATATTCACACATTAACGTTTTACATTTTTTAATAAATTATAAAAATTAACGAAGAAAAAAGCTTATTTTTTTGTATGTAACTCCATTAATATATGTTATTGCTCGTGATCTTTCTTTGGCATTGTTACAAATAAAATTCTGTTTTTGAGATTTGTCGGCATTTCCTTAGTTTTTGTATTTATTACAAATTATATTCTTTTATTACAATTTTAATTTGCCCTACGAGCACTACGCTGCAACACAATTCCGAATAATAAACGACTAATTGGAGAAACAGCACGTATGCAGATACATGTGTATACGTCGTGTCTTTTAAAAGCTGCCCGCGCGTCACATTATATACCTTTTAGTCACCTCGTTCCACTTACAAGGGTACAATGCCCACGCAATGGGAATATTTAATGACCTCCCACGGGATTAAACTTCGAAAACGGAAATAATGCGATCCCCGCTGCGGCACAGAGCACTTATCAGCAAAGCCAGCTTATTCTTCGTAGAAATCTAATTTTCCATATTGGCTTCGTTTGAAAATATAATGTATCGCAAGCATAAACGCCTTCAATGTACTATATCGACAGCGTAAGGCGATTTCCATTTAGAATGCAAATCTCTAAAGTGAGATGACCCCCTAAGCAAGATTTTTATAATCTTGTTGCCTGAGTCGAAATTTCAATTTTATTTTATATCTACAAATTTCATCAAATTTGAATAATTAACGTAAGTTTTCGAAATATGATAAACAGCTTTATCGTCTGAAGTATTTCCGTTTTCTCCATGTTGGGAATCAAAGGAAAACCTTGTTAAAACCTCTGAAAGGACTTTAAAGTACTAAACGCATTTTTATACGAGGAAAATTTTTTCTTATATTTTATAAACTCAAAATCATCTTCTCAAAATCATGATAGTCGTGGAACTTTGAAGAATTTTACTAAAATTATAGTAAAATTTATCCAAATCCATATTGTCCCACAACTATCATAATTTTGAGAGTAAATTATAAAAAAAATTTCTTGTGTAAGAAATAAATATTTAATTAAAATATTAAAAATATTGAAATATTAAAATATTCAAGTAAAATTATTAAATAATTCAATTGTTGATTTGTTTCTTTTGAATATAATGCATGATTTAATTTTATTATTTCATTAAACATTAAAATACATTTACCTTATCTATTAAAATACATTAATTCTAAGTTTCCACATCTATTTTTGATTACCTTTCCTGTCACACCAGGAACCCTGTAACTTTGTCATATTATATCTCTGAACAGAAAACATATTTTTTAGCTCACAATAAGTGAAATCGATACTGACTCAAGAGATAAAGACGATAAACGAAATCCGAATAAAAAATATTTTATTCTTAAATAATTAAAATTGTTTAAAGAAATTGTGTAGCAAAAATTCATAAAAATGAGTACTTTGAATAAGAAAAACTCAATTTTTTTAATTTTAACTTGAAGTAAAAAAATTAGTGGGTTTTCTTAGTTGATTCTTTGAACTAATAAAAAATATTATGATATGTACGATATAATAGTACGCTTTAAAAAGTTTAATTATTATACTTGAAGTACTTAAAATCACATTTTTTGAAAAATCAAATTATAATTTTACAATTAGTGAGCAAATTTTATTATTTGAACAATATAAAACGATAGATAAAGGATTGTAATGAATAAATATTATTATACTATATGTAATTATTATTGTTATATTATATGTAAAATTATTATTATACATATATATGTAATTAAGGAACACATCTTGAACAGAATCTCAAAAGTTTCACAATATTTG
The DNA here is from genome assembly GCA_003595255.1 of Solenopsis fugax. Taxonomy (NCBI): domain Eukaryota; kingdom Metazoa; phylum Arthropoda; class Insecta; order Hymenoptera; family Formicidae; genus Solenopsis; species Solenopsis fugax. The sequence continues at coordinate 7,921 of QKQZ01021310.1, forward strand.
CGCATGTTAGTATGCAAAAGGTGAAAATGTAGAAAATATTACATGGCACATAATAATATTATATTATATTAAAATACTTTTTTCTAATTCTACAATTTCATGCACTTACTTTTATACTCTCTGGAACCCAATAAATGTATTCTATTATAAAATTGGCATGTTTCTCTAATTTAAAACCTGTTTTTCGCTTTTCCGATTGGTTGTTTTGTTAATTTAATAATTGTTTATTTGTTTAACTAATATAAATATTCATTAAATTTGTAAAAGAATCACTGTGGAAAAAAGAAGCCGCGCGCTGTTATGTTCTAGTATTAATAAAAAATAAAAGGATAGCCAAAACGCCGAAAACTTAGTCACCCATGAGTACCAGATATCTTTTTTAAACTTTCATGCATTCTCACATTGAGACTAATGCAAAAAAAATGCTCCTACAGTCTTATCGTATCTATGGATATTTATAGCTTTTTTTAAACCTCGCTCACATCTAGAAATTACTTGTATATTACAAAAATGTTTCAGCAATCGCATACTCTAGGGTCATACTCTGATGTGGTAATCTAGAGTTAAGATAGTAGTAATATGTAATATATGTGTTTATATATGTATAAATGTATATCAAGATATTTCATAACCACCGAACAATATTTTAATAGCGTATTTTGGAGATAAAGTAGAGTAAAAAATACTTATATGAAAATGCCAAGCCTACAATAGTTTAGGAATTATAACTGATCAAAGATAACCAGTAATGTCGTATAGAATTCGCGCGCTCAGATCTATAGTTATACAGCACGCGCATTGGTTTATTAAAAACGCAAAAGTCATTGTTTCTCAATGTGAAACTATTAAAATTAATAACAGTAAAAACAGTATTAAAATTAATAACAATATTATAACAGTATTATTAATGTTCTAGCACCGACGAGATACTATATTAAGACCATCTTATGCAAGTTCGCGTGACTGTTAAACTTTAAATGATTTAGAGTAAGAAATTGATAATATAGTACTAATTTTATGATTTATTATTATCCTGATGTGTCGTAGATATGTTTATGTATTTAGAACTTGTTAATACTCGATTTGTATTAAAAACTGCAATTTTAATGCATTCAAGTTTGATTATAAGATGAGATGATAACTGAACAAAAAAAATTATAATTTTGCAGCAATGTACAGGGTGAACCATAATAGTTGTCCTAATAGTTTTACCATAAGAGATGACTTACCGACTGCAACTGTAAGGCTGAAGTCCTACCAGTCCTACGGATTTTTCACGTAACGCGTACCTCTTATAGTAAAACGTTGTGATAATCATTATGATTCATGCTGTGATGTTACAGCATTGTAAGTATACATACATATTTATAAAATATTCGTATAATAAAAAACCAAGAATTTAATAATGTATTATTCAAATATTTGTGTTAACAATCGCAAATTTCTATGTATAGTCGATAATATATATATATATAGAGAGAGAGAGAGAGAGAGAGAGAAGTGGAATTCCAAAAGTGTGGAAACCCTTTAATATTTCGAAAACTAAGCATTTTCGGAAGAAATGTTTCAAACAAAAGTTGTAGAGTTTGAAAAGATCTATCTACTGATCTTATCAGTTTGACCTTACATGACGTTGCCAAGGTCAGGTCAAGGTCATATCGATTTTTTTTAATGGAACACCCTATTTTTGATTCCAGAATCTAATAGCTGATATGAATCTAGTAGTTTTTCAAAACATTTTAATAAAGTTCATTTTTATTAAGTATTTTTTAAGTTCTGAGACTTCAAAGTTACAGTGTTGTATATCAAAATCTACTAAAAACAACTTCGTTTACTTTAAGGCCAAAATGCAATGATGTCGATCAGTGTAGTCAGGTTATTTTCTTTAAATTCTGTCATATTAAATTTTCAATTTTTTAATTCTGAGATAAGAAACGAGCTCAGCATCTCAAAAACTTTTAGACAATAAGGTTTTCCATAAGTTACTTTATTAAGAAGCTTCCATCTTCAAAGGATCAATTGTTTAGAAAAGTTTACAAAAATCTTTCGATTAAGGCATTAATAATTAGTAAAGTTATAAAATTGTATTAATATCAGTTGCAAAGCTGCTATTTAGAAATATTGTATACGCATTCATCATAAAAGGCATAAGATTATTTTATGTATGTCCATCAAAAGATGTTTTCTTTTGAAAATAGAAATACGTATTTACTGTATTTTCAGTGTAGAAGTATATAACAAAAACGTAAACTTTGTAAACTCTGAAACTACTCGTAATTAAATTTCAAAGAAAAGTTGCAAGAGAGAAAAGTTTACCCGGCTACAACAAAATCGCAACTTACGTTAAATGTACTTCCTTCATGTCGCTCTTTATGCATTCTACATTACAATTAAAGAAATTAAATAAAAAATGCTCTTGGTATACGCAGCTGGTTTTGTCATAAAAAATATAAGATTACAAATAATTACTATAATAGAATTATAGAATCTTTTACTTCTTCTAGAATATTATGGTAAATAGAAGAGCGATATATGTTACCATTTTTATATTTTTATGTAATTTTATAATGTAAGTTTTTCTATATATAATTCTGAGTATGGAACATATTACACTATTGCATATTAATAATGCTTATGAAAACAAAGGACTTGATAACTAAAAAAAAAATTGGAAGATTTGTTTGGTGTGGTTTCTAACAGCGTGGTTTTCAACCACAGTTGAAAAATTTGTGTTAAATTTAAACAAATTATATTACACATATGTCCCAAATGATCTATTCAAATTTTTATGTTAATTGAACACAAGATAAGTATGTTAGAAAGTAACACAAATATTTTGTAAAAAATAAACACAAAAAATATTTGTAATATTTCGAAGCGAATTATGAAAGCGTTCTTCATTCTAAAATGAACATTTATATAGGCATGAAACATATTTATTCACTTATCAGCAAATTTAAGTTAGGAAAATTGCCACATTGAAAGCAGACCTTAGTGTTCAATAATAATTTTCTATGTGAATTCATGTTCGCAGGAAGAACTTGTAAATGTACATATATAAATTCATCTAGGAAGTTATTATTGAGTCACAGTAGGATATCGATTTTATTCATTTATGTATTTTAGAAATAACATTTCAAAATTACATTATTTTTATGTCATTTGTTCTGTTATTTATAAATTGTTATTTTAACACTAAGAAATGTTAAATATTAATATTTAATACAAAATATTCAAATAGCGCATTATATTAAATTAACACACGAATGTATTAAACATTTTATATATACAAAGATTTGAACAAAGACTGGTTTAACACAAATACATAATGTTTTTTATTGTGTAGCATTTGTCCTTTTTGCGATTACGGAATTTCTAATATTATTAACAATATTCCTAAACAATCAACATTTCTTGATAAAAACATCCTTGATTTTGTATAATGTGAGCTTACTGTTACATGTCTGCGTGGACGCAAGAAAATTAATTGACAATTATGTGAGCATTTTATATTGTACCGCGAATATTAGGCCTGTTTTATAATATGTTATATGTCGCTGTTAGTTGTCGGGCGCAAGCGCATTGGATTGTCATTTAAGTTTGCTATTTAAACAGTAATCCAACGTATGCATCCGACTACGACATACGCCGTATTGTAGAACGGGTCTTATCGCAGACGATCAGAGGACGTACATTTACACTCGTATACAGAAAAAAATGACTATCAAATTAACAATTCATTGTTTCATATATAAGCAAGAATATAAAATTTTCTTGGAAGAATTTTATAATCTTGATCAGACATAATTTGCTTACATGAAGAAACAAAATTTCTTTATGTTAGCAAATTGTGTCTCTTTGAGATTATAAATACTTCCAAGGAGATTTTATATTCTTGCTTATATATGAAACAATAAATTGTTGATTTGATACTAATTTTTTTTTCTGTGTAGAGACAAAAGAATTTCGCGACTTTGAGATCAGTGCAGCCGAAATAATTGAAACCCGTGTTTTGAGTTCATAAAACGTCTAATGCAATCATTAATGAGTCGAGATGTCATTCTCATTGTCAGTGTAAAGCGGCCATATAAGCTAGCAGTGATGAAACGCGGCGCGTAACAATGGCTCACTTTAACGGAAACGATAATCGATTACGGTTACCATATCGTGCCGTGTTACTGACGGTGCGCAGTTCTACCGTAATCCCTCGAAAACATGCGCATAACCAAATATTATATCAAGCCGAAACAAACGTCTGGTAATCTCCTAGTAATCCGCTTATTGTTAGCCGAAACTCTGTTGCTAATGTGCTCTTGTCCTTTGCAGCTGTGAAACGCAATCGGTTTCGCAATTCTGCTCTGAGTATCCTTTCTTTCGGCATCTGTCGTAGTATCAATGCGCCAATATCACTCGTCTGAGATATTTATGACACCAACAATGCTAAGAAATTCGATGAGGAAAGATGATGGATGCACACCTCCACGATGATTCAGATATGTAGCCAACGTAAAATACTACATCACGCTTCGAAAAGCATATCGATAGGCAAAAGAAAAACTCGTAACAATGAGGAAAGTCGAACAATGCTACTTCTTTCTTTTGTCAGTACTATCTTTTTATTGAAAAGAGTGTGTAATGTTCCTGAAAATAAACCCTAAGAAATTTTTTTAACAATCTTAGATAACGCGTGTTCAGCATAATATAAGAGGGGAATTAAAAGATTTAAACATATTATTGTTCCATTCTTATGTTCGACATGTTCGAATAGTTCGAAGTAAAAAAGATAGATCATCCAGGCTGAATAGTTTTTAATTTATTTTTATCAATACGTTCTTGGATTTACTCATGTACTTGATTGATTTACAAACAAATCTATCGGTTAATTACTATTAATCAGTATCAATTAATTATTTAGTGACTGGAAAATATTCGAAGAAAAGAAATACACGCATAATACATGCAATCACAGTAATCAACTAGAAGTTTTCCTTCTTTTATAAATTGTGTCACATATCAACATTTTCACGGATTTACTCACACATTGACTTAAACAACACACTTTGTCCGGAAAATGTCCCGGGGACGTCCTTGGGACCTTCGAACATCCCTTGAATGTCTCATGGACGTACCACGGACGTCCCTGGAGAATCTGTGTTGTATGGGGATGGACAAAATGAAGCATTCACGAACATGTACTCAACGATAATAATTAGTCAAGTTATATATA
>QKQZ01021314.1:0-10422 GCA_003595255.1 Solenopsis fugax
TTTTATCCATCTGAAAAAATAACATTTATAACTCATCGCGATTGTAAATAATAATAAATGATAGTTGTGTTTGATTTCTGCGTACTTTAAACAAGTTAATGTGCTCCTAGCACGCTAATTTTTCAATTCTTCTTCTTTGCGAGGTCCTGGATTTCAGTCTTGAATATAGACTAAGTAGTTTTTCAATTAAATGAGATCACTAGATATTTCATGGGACGACTTAAGCAGACTAGCGGTCAAGTTCAAAACTAAATGCGTTCCATCAAGCATCTAAGCACGGTGTTTGGCCGTGTCACACAGTGTCGATCTGTGTTNAAATGGAAAGCACCCTTTATTTCCTTTGTGGTTTGTTCATTTTGGTTTATCGTATAAGTAGTATTTATTTTATTCTTATGAGTATTTATTTGATTTAACCATTTTTCTTTTATTTGTTTCAGATTCTCCGTTATCTGCGATGCTGGTACAACTTGTTCTTCATTGGATGTCTCCTCCTCCGTGGATTGTTGTCCGTTTTGGCTCGCTGTGGATTCCAGGTGATTTTCTTCGTTCCTAATAATTGTATCATATTTTTTATTGTATGAAATTCTTTTTTCTGTTTCAGATTCTGTTTTTATCTTTATAATTTCTAGGATTGCAATAATTTCTGGATTTTCTTTCGGTAAGTCTCCATTTATTCTAATTTCTTCTACTCTTGTTTCTTTCGGTTTTTCTCGGGTATTTTGATTATATCGACCTCTTCATGTGGTCTTTTGTTAATTTTATAATTTGAAATTTTTGTAATTATGCATTCTGGTAGATCAGTTTCAATTGGTTCTTCTTTTATCATTATGCACATTCTTAGAGTACGCTCTGCTGTAGCGTGTTTAATTCCCCTTTTTGTAGTATAACTTTTCGCTTTTACTGCGGCTTGAATATGGTCCTCGTAGGTCTGTTCATATTCTTCTGGTAACTCTTCCATCATTTGGATTAATTGTTGATTTCTATCGATTATTGAACCTTTTTCTGTATATCTTTTAATTATTTGCTGGTTTCTAATCGATGCTTCATCGTTTTCGCTTTCCCTGTCATTGATTCTATGTCCGGGTATTCTACTGTATATTTCTCTTCTTCTAGATACCTATGTTTTTCGTGTGGTACATAGTATCCATCGTCCCCATCACTCATTATTTCAGTGTCTGGGTATTCTTCTTCGTCTATACGCGGTATTTCATCTAAAAATAACCCTCCTCTCGGGTCATATTCCGTTATTGGCTCATCGCTCTCCGATTCTGTCTGATCGTATTCGCTTTGCGATTTGTCGCCATCGTAAATAGTTTCTTCTTCTTCCGAAGTGATAATTATTTGTGAATCTTCTGTTTCTACATTTTCTTGTAGAAATTCTTCTTCTGAATACTGATCCACGTCTATTGGTGGTTCTTCCTCATAGTATTCATCTTCTATGGACGATTGATATTCGTCTTCGGTTTCATTAGTATATTCCTCTTGTGGAATTAATTCATTTATTTCTTCTTCATCGTAATTTTGATTTTCATGTTGCTGTGGTTCATATTCGAATTCCTCTTCTGAATATGGTTGTTGATCGTATGTTTCTTGTTCGGATTCTTCTGGATCCTGTTCATACAATTCTTTTTGATAATTTTGAGTTTCTTCGTCCTCAAATTCATCTTCTTCCTCCGTTTGGAGTTCTCTTTCTTCAAAGTACGTATACTCTGTTTGTGGTCGCTCATCCTCTATCTCGGATTCTTCTTGCGATTCATTTGATTCTTCGTCGTCACGTCGCGGTTTTAATCTTTGCTCGCGATGTGGTCTTAACATTCTCGTGTTGTAAGATCCTACGATGTTCCCTTCCAAGTCTCCCAATAAGTACGCGTTCTTCCGTATTACTTCAAGAATTTGGTACGGTCCGTCATAAATCAGATGTATTTTTCTTATGGTTTTCAAACTTGCGTCTGACTTTGACTTTACCCTTAGTCATATTAAATCTCCTACGTGATACTCTGGTGCTGTTTGGTACTTATCCGCCTGTCTTTTACGCTTTTGCGCGTTTTTCTGAAGATTCTCGCGTGCTTGAAGTATCTTGTGCTCCCGCTCGATTTCTTCATAAATATGTGGTACAATTTCTTCTGGTAATTACAGATGATCATCTTGTCCAAAATGTAATTCATTTGGAGTGAAACCTGTACTTGCGTGTACTGTTGCGTTTATTACGCGTTCGGCTCATTTTACGATATATACCCACCTTGTATGTCTGTGAGAAGCAAAGGTACGTATTATTCGTCCCAGCTCCCTCATGACTCTCTCTACTGGATTTGCTTGTGGATTATAAGGTGTAGTCCTTTTTTCCCGCAATTATATTACTCTGCGAAGTGTAACCATGCTCTGGATGTAAATGCTGCGTCATTATCAGTCAGCATTACTTTTGGTAATCCTACCTCTTAAAAAAACTTTCTTCTACCTTTTTTATAACCGTTTCCGTTCTCTTATTCGCTATCGGATACATTTTTACCAATTTGGAGAATTTATCCATTACTACAAGGATATGTTTGTTTTGTCCTTCCGTTTCTGGTAAAGGTCCACATAAGTCGATTGAGACTTCTTCTCCTTTATCGGGTAACTCATAATACTGAGTTCCGACTGTATTTCGTGTATAGTATTTTGTTGCGTGACACGTCTTACATGAGGCTACTACATCACTTGCGTATCTTTCAAATTCCTTTCCTACGAAATATTTTCTTATGAAACCGAATATTTTGTCGGTTCCGAAATAAGCTAAGAGCTTATGCGCTCTTCCCATTATTTTCCAATTGGTTTCTTCTGGTAAGACGATTTTATCCATTCCATCGTCATCTAAATATCTGATCAAGAGATGGATCTCTTAGTATGAATTTGTCTGGAAGGTCTCTTGGTGCATTCATCAAATCTTGATGTGCGTTTTGCGCTGTACGTAGTATTTCTACCCAGTCTTGTGTACTTGTTCCTTGCATAGGATTATTTATCAGAGCGATTCGTAAATCATCGTCTCTGGGTACGCGTTTCTCATCCGCGCTTCTTGATAATGTGTCGGCTATGGCGTTGTCCTTGCCTGGGATATGGATCACATCTAATTCGATCTCTTGCAGAAAGCTGAACCATCTAGCAATTCTCGTGTTGTGTTGCACTACGGTGCTCAGAAATTGCAGGGCTCTGTGGTCTGTGTGCACTCGCATGTATCTTCCTAGCAAAAGAGTGTGCCATTTCTTTAATGCCCGAACGAGTCCTAAACACTCCATCTCCGTTATCGTGTAATTAAATTCTGCTCCTCGCAGTGCTCTGCTTGCATACGCTATTGTTTATTTTTTTCTTCCGTCTTCTTTAAATTGGTGAAGTCGAGCTCCTAGTCCGCTCTTCGCTGCATCGACGTAGATGCCAAATCTATAATTTGGTCTTATGAGGTATAAATTTGGTGCTTCTTCGAACGCTTGTTTGATTTCTTCGAAGGCTTTTTGCTGTACCTCGGTCTATTCGTATTTCTTTCCTTTTTTCAGGAGTTCTTCGAGTGGTCGCGTTAATCGCGCTAGATTCTTGATGAATCTACGGTCCCAATTTACAAGACCAAGAAATATTTGAATTTCTTTTTTTGTTTTTTGGTTTTATGCAATTTCTTATAGCCAGTTTTGTATCCGCGTTGATTTCCGCTTCAATTTCTGTGAACTTATGGCTTAAGAATTTTATTTCGGTTTTTGCGAACTCGCATTTATCTTTGTTGAGTCTAAAACCTACTTGTTTTAGTTTCTCTAATACGTATCGTACGTGTTTAATGTGTTCCTCTAATGTTTTGGAAGCAATTAATATATCGTCTAGATAAACGATCAAGAAATCATTTGCGTGTGAGCCCAAAGCTTCACTCATCGCTCTGGTAAAAGATGCTCCCGCGGTTTTGATTCCAAATGGCATACGTTGGAAAACGTATGTTTGTCCGTCGAAAATGAATCCACTTCTGAGATTCCTCCGCCAATGGTATTTGCCAAAATGCATGACTTATATTGGTGTAGTGTCCGTTTGGTCCAAATTTCTTGAATATCTCGTCAATGGTTGGCGGTTGTGCATAATCGTCGCAACATCCTCTTATTGATTTCTCTTGCGTCTAAGCAAATTCGAATGTCTTCATTCTTTTTAGGTACAACCACCAATGGATTTACATATTGCGTGGCTGCCTTTTTAATTATTCCCTTTTCTTCTAGGTCATCAATGTATTCTGCGACTTTTTCGAATTCTTTGTCGGGAATTGGGTATGTTCTTTTTTTATACGGTGCATTTGATTTGACCGTAATTTTGTGAATATAATGATTCACTTTTCCAATACCATCTTGGAATATTTCAGCATTTTCCTCGAATATTCTTTGCAAAACTTCATCCGCTTCGTCTATCGAGATTGCTGCTATCGTTGGGATTATGTCGTTGGATTCCACTTCAAACTTTAGAGCAAACTCTTCATCACATAATATGTTTGCACGGTATTTTATGAGGAAATCTATGCCCAGTACCGCTCTGTACGCCATTTGTTCAACGATGTAAAATTCATTAATGAGTGTCTTGCCTCTGTACGTAAAACCCAATTTTGCTTTGTGGGATACTGCTGCTCCTCTTCCTGAGAATGCATCCTTTAAAACAAATTTTTTGACTTGCAACGCATCTAAGATATCATCTGTTGTGACTAAAGCATTCTATAGCTCTTTTGTAATGGCTGATATCTGCGCTCCTGCGTCAACTGAAAATTCTTTGAATTTTATTTTAATCATGGGAAGCATGTTTCTTTTAACTTTATGCTTGTGGGCCTCCTCGAAGGTTACCTCCACGTCTTTTATCATATCTTCTAAACGAAGTATATTTAAAGCATCTTCCACTTTATGTGTGGTCCTTTTGGCTTTTAATATTTTTCTATATAGTTTCTCGTTGTCAAACTCTTCATGGAAACTATTTTTGTCCATTTTCTTGGTTTGATTGGTTGATTCTTTTGTTGAATCTTGAATTGTATTCATTTCGGCTTGTTGTAGGTTCTTCTTTTCCCTCTTGCCTTTGAATATAAATGTTTTGTTTGGTTGCGCTTCGCGCTTCGGTTTACTTTTCGTTAACTCGACCTCGTCAAATTGCAGATCTACTTGAAAAGGTTTTTTACCGATTGCATCCTTTTGTAGAATTGTTTTAGCTTTAAGAATCACTTTTTCTGTTGTTGATTCTTGTTTTGGCTTAATTTTTATACTTGGATATGGTGATTGGTCCGTATTTTCGGACTCTTTATCCCATTGGTCCAAAAAATATTGGCTTTTGCTATTACTTCCAAGTTTCTTTATTGTCGCTTCGTCTTTATTTTGGTGACTTGTGCGATAGAAACTTTCTAACGAGCGTTCATCAGTCTTGGATGCTTCTTGGTTTCCCGCCAATTCGCCCCGTTGATAGACGCTTGAATTTTTTGGTCGAACGATCTTCTTATCGGTTGACTCGCTCGAATTCACTCCGTCGTCGTGGTTGTGTTGGCTATCGGTGGTCTTCATCCTTCTTGATGATTTTCGCTCTACCTCTTCTTTCTTCTTCTGCTTAATTGTAGACATGGCTGTTGCTTGTAGTTTTCTCACTACCTTTCTTTTCTTTTGCTTTGAGCATTTTATTTGTTTACTCGCCGCGTTAGAATTTGTTGATTCTTCTTGTAGTTGAATCAAATGCATAGATTTATCCGGAAATTTCTCGGATTTTTCTAAGAAATTTTCTTCCTTCTGTGATGTATCGTCCACGTTTCTTTCTTTTCTTTCTTGCGTTTGATGTCGTTCTGGATCATCGATCACTTCTCGAACGATTGTTGCCATCTTCTTCCTCGAAGGTTGTTGAAGTTCTACATTCTTCTTTTTATTAAATACATTTTGAGTTTTATTGTCGACCTTTGCGACATTTCTGCGGTTTGACGCCTCCTCATCGCTATCAGTGATCTCTGAGATCACCACCCTTCCGTTATGGTACTCCCGCGTACGTGATCTCGACGGATTATTGTTTTGGTATCGTGTTCCCGATTCGTTCGCACGACTCTGTCCGTGGTTCCACGTCTTCTCTTCCGCGGTTATAGCCAAAGGTTTGCGCGATTGAGTGGACTGATTTTGATTAAGAGATCTATTATTCGTGTGGCTTTAGCGTTTACGTTTCTTTTTTGTTTCGTTCCCGTTTTCGCGCCTCTATTCGCGTTNGATTAAGAGATCTATTATTCGGTGTGGCTTTAGCGTTTACGTTTCTTTTTTGTTTCGTTCCCGTTTTCGCGCCTCTATTCGCGTTGTAACCACCTCGCTGTGGTTCGTTATCGGGTTTACGGCCTTTACGCGTCGCCTCGATCGAATCTAACAATCTAACTAGATCTTGCAATGTGTTAACCGTGGTTGGTCTAATTTCCCTAGCTACGTCTATAGGAAAATGATCACCTACGATTCCTATCACATCGTTATCGTTTAACGGTGGATCTAATGTTTTCGCTTTTTGCGCTATTTGCATGGCATATTCAGTCATCGACATTCCTGTATTCGGAATGTATTTACCTGTGAACATTAATTTTTTATACGCCGTTTGCGCTTCTCTTCCGCAATAGTATTCACGGAATTTAGCCTTATGCGTTTTTTAATTGACCGGCCGGTCAATCAAACACGCTGATTGGCTGAGCCAACCAACCCCCCCCCNCCAATAGTATTCACGGAATTTAGCCTTAGCTTCCCTGTTATCTACCGGATTGGTCATTGAATATCAATATTTCGCATGTGAGACTAATGCTTTTTTAAAGTACCTTAATTGGTCTTTTTCCGGAATATCCTCGTCTCTAGCTATTCCTTCGAATTCTCTAAGAAAAATTTCCAGGTTTTGCTTGTCGTCTTTACCTCGGAATACAAGTTTATCGAACGGACTTATTAAATNTGGCCACGAAAGCCTCAAGATTGGAATAAAACGCCTCCACGGAGAGGCTATTCTAGGGACGGTTAATTCTTTTACCAAACTCAGGNAGGTTTTGCTTGTCGTCTTTACCTCGGAATACAAGTTTATCGAACGGACTTATTAAATATCTGCCGTGTGGTAGCCGGATACCACCGCCTCCGCTTCCTCCACCGCCACCTCCGGATCCTCCGATACCGTCGTGGTCGCCGCCGAAAATCCGGTTTTGGAACTCGTTCATTTTGTCCGTTAAAGGATCGATTTGACGCCTCGTGCTCGGAACGTTTACGATAATTGGAGTTACATTTTGGCGTTCGCGTTTTTCTTCACGCTTGTTTCCCGCCAAACCCTCGTTTACCATTGGGTTTAAACACTCATTACGCACGGTTTGTATTTCGGATTGCAGTTTATCCATCCTATCCATTATAATCGACAACATTTCCACAATCCTGTGATCTGTTACGGTTCTATTGGCCTTTGAAGCCGTTGTGTTGTCGTTCGACGCCATTGCTACGGTCACGTTTGTCGGTACTGTTGTGTTAACCACAAAATTTTTTCCCGCCGCGCCTACTGGTCTGTCGCAATGCGACACTATCCTTGTATTCGGATCAGTTTGTTCGGTATCGACTCGCGTTTCGTCGTCACTCGTCGATTGATCTTCGCCTTCCTTGTTCGGCATATTTTTCGTTATTTGACGCGTATATCGCGGCATCGGTTCACGTTTTCCGGTTATGGTTCACGATTGAAGCGAATGATTTCGTATGTATCGAGATTCGTGCGTCTGCGTTGGAATGCTCACGAATGTTTACAATCGCGTTAGTTTTAACAACCGTATGTTCACCGTACTATTCCCGTACTCGCGTTGAACGTTTATGATCGTACGATATAGTTGTCAATGCTACTATGTAGCATAGCTGAAAAAAAATGTTTATTAGTAACATGTGTATAAAGATTCATTGTTCTTTAACCACAATCTGCTGTTGTAGTTCATGTTTCATTACGGTTTTGTGGCTTTCATGCGTTTCTCTTGACGCTTGTTACTTTCATCCACAACTTTATTAATTATACTTGAATATTATTAGTGTAAGTTATTTAACCACAACCACTTAATTTTAACCAGAAATCTTAATTTCTTATTATTCATATTATTTTTATATATCTTAACCACAAATTACTAAAATCAACCAGAAATTTGAATATTATTGTTTATTATAGGTATTTAACCAAAAATTAATATATTTTACTGTAAATTATGAATTTTTAATAAAACTTGGTATTTTTAACCAAAAAATAGCGATATTTGCTTTAATGTTATTAAATCTAATGTTATTACACTAGTTTAATTAAAACTTATTGGTATTTACCACAATATAGGTAGTTTATTATATATGGTAGTTATTTCACCAGAAAATCTAGAGGTTTACCAGAAATTTGAAATTTCTGAATTTGTTGTTTGTTTTTATCCAAAATTTAAAATAATTGACCAAAATTTTTATTTATTATTCTTATTTGTAATATTCAAAACTAAATTTATTGTATTTCAACGCAAAATCAGTAGATCTTTGCTTATCATTGGTTTTTATCCAAAATTAATTGTGATTGGCCAAAATTTCTATTTGGTTTAACTGTCTTGGCTCTTTGACCAGAAAATATTGAAATTTACCAGAATTGTTTAAGATATCTTTATGAATATTATTTTTTAACCAGAAATATCAAAATTAATCGTAAATTATTTATATCTTTTTGTTTATCACGGTATTTAATGTCTTTGCTATATTTATTTATTATTTTTCACCGTTGTACTGTTTTTGCGCTTTGAAATGCAATCCCTTTATCCGTTCATGCAATAAACTGTAGCACGGTTTGTCCGTTTTGCCACTTACTCATTCGAGCAATTAAAATAAAATAGTTATTGACGTGCGTTGTGTACCAACCTTTACGTATAATTTTCGAAAAGACTGCCGTCGCGTTTTTGATTCGTTGTTGTCTTGATCTTACAGATCCAACGATTCGTATATGCATTGTATAACGATCGTCTTTCACACGTAAATTGTCACGTTTAACCAAATTATACGCGCTCAGTATATCTTAGCTGTCATTAGTTTAGCTTGGCAATTTGAAATTTGACTGGTTTTCATTATTTCGGTATCTAGTTTGAAAAAATTTCAATATTTATCCGCAAAATATGGATCCGAAACATTTTCTATGTCTCTGGTCGACAATGGGTGCATCCAGATGCGCAACCGCTCATTGAGCGGTTAGGTAGCGGCTATTTGTAAGCGCTCAAGAAGCGGTCTTTCATGTACTAGATATAAGGCTCACTTGTAGTTACGTCATCCATTATGGCGTCATCCATTATTTGATATTTGTTCAAAGGTTAGAAAGCAAACTTATTTTCGTTAAATAATAATATAGAATAATGAATAGACAAAATTTAATTCTGATTATTCTTCAAGATATAAGCGATGACGATAACATTATACAAATCATAGAAAATTATCTGGCAAATTCAGAATTGGAAGATGAGTTGATGTTGGAAGCTCATAGAACTTTACATGTACGTAATGAAAATTATTATGAAACAACAGTTCCGCAATATTCTTTGGATGATTTTCGTGCTCATTTTCGAATGAAACGCGCAACAATGGAGGTGAATATAAAAAATTAATTACATTATTTTAATATTTAGCGAATATAACTTTTGTATTTTGATAAGAGAAATACAATTTGTAAATAATAAGTATTAACATTTTTCATATAACTTAAATAAACAATATTAATGAAATATATGATTTGTAACTTATAGCGACTTACAAATGTAATCGGACAGCATATGGATCAGAAAAAATTTTATGTAGTACCATTAGAAAAACAGGTAGCATTGACTGTGTGGATATTAGCAAAAGCGGAATCATTTCTAGCAATTGGAGATAGATTTGGCATGTCTGCCAGCACAGCACATTATTGTTTCCAAAATTTAATAAGGACATTGGCTTCACTATTAGGCACATATATAAAATGGCCAAATGCAGCAAATATGGAAAACAGCGCAAATGTAAGCAATATGATATTATATATGGTTGCGGTCAAGTTGANTATATATGCAGTCAAGTTGATGCTAGAAAGCTTTGAAGCATCTTTTTATTAATTTGTAAAATTCTTTATTCTGGGGATTGATTACATTTGAAAATGAGCATAAAAATGAGAATATGAAAGAATTATTGGGCCTTATTCTTGAAAATATGCGAATAACTTTCGTACACAAAAGTTTTCGTATGTTTTCAAGAATAAAGCCCCAACTGTTATTTCGTAATTTTTACATACAAAATGTAATGTCCTATGAGCTTCGNGAGAATATGAAAGAATTATTGGGCCTTATTCTTGAAAATATGCGAATAACTTTCGTACACAAAAGTTTTCGTATGTTTTCAAGAATAAAGCCCCAACTGTTATTTCGTAATTTTTACATACAAAATGTAATGT
>QKQZ01021316.1:0-10247 GCA_003595255.1 Solenopsis fugax
AAAACTCTATAGAACTGCGTATCGAACGGCTGTAGTTTTGTATTTCTTTCGTTTTTTCGCTCGATTCAAAATTGTTAACATGTTTATTTTATAAGTAATTTATATCGGGTGAGGAAGGCTAAGTATAGCCGAAACGTATCGAATTATTTGCGTTTATGATTGTGATCGGAATAAAAGTTTAATCAACATCCAGAATTGTTTGGCTCGTAATTTCGACCAGTTTTTTAAATTTACGTTTTTTAACATCAATACGAGCGTTTCTATTATCTATTACTGTAAAAGCAATACATTCTTATAAAAGACTTTATAGCTAACAAATTTTTTCTCTTGTGCAAACTTCTAAGAAATGTAGAAATTTCTTTTTAAATAATAATTTACATTTAAACTTTTTTATACAATTTAAAAATTAGTTTTATAATAAATTTGATTCAAAGTATATTAAAATTTTTTTTATATAAACAAAAATAATTTTCTTAAAAAAATGAAAAGAGATAATATTAATTACTATCCACGTCAGCAATTATTCAGTACTTAAAATTATGGCTGATTATATCAATTATAACTTATATAAAATATGCTGTGAATGATCTAATTGCATTTGTAACTATTACTGTGTTAGTAGCTTAGTGTA
The DNA here is from genome assembly GCA_003595255.1 of Solenopsis fugax. Classification (NCBI taxonomy): domain Eukaryota; kingdom Metazoa; phylum Arthropoda; class Insecta; order Hymenoptera; family Formicidae; genus Solenopsis; species Solenopsis fugax. The sequence goes on from QKQZ01021316.1 coordinate 632, forward strand.
ATGATAATAATTATCGTTTGTTAAACTGTACGATAACGAACACTTCATGTTATCGTAGCCGCAATCTTCGCCGTTGCTATTAGCAACGGCCGCGCGTAATTGAACTTCGATAATCATCGGATGCGCATCTGAATTTAAGATCATTAAATATTAAAGTTATCGTTCATAATTAATCAAGTCGCATCACTAACCGACAATTGCAATTGATATAATCACGATTGATATGATCTAAAAGGTTCCCAACAGGAAAAATAATAATTTTCTGTATAGTGACATAAAAGAGAACCTAGAATAATAATATAATATAAAAAATAAAACATTAAATATAATGCAGAAGGAAAATTAAAGTATTATGAACGAAAAGCGATACGTAAAATCATTATCTCATTTTAAATTTATTTACTTTACAAATTTGAAATGTATAGAGCTAATGAGAGTAACCGCACGGTTGTTGGTGCGCAAACAAAATCTTTTTAATCAAAATTTTCTTCCAATGAACGTTTCGGTCCTGCTTCGGACCATCCTCAGCATAACAATAATTATTCAGAAAATAATGTCCTTAACATAATCGAGGAGTATCCCAATAATTCACCGATGTTTCGTTGGCACATGGTTGAATAGGCTAGTGACAACCAATAAGATAAAATGATTCTAAAATTTATAAAAAGTTGGATGTTAGATTATCTCAAACGGAAACGCGGAAAACGCTGAGAACTCACCGATCGCTGCCGTGAACAGGTACACCAAATGAAAATCTTCAAAAACCATTGTGTAATCGCACTACTTAAATAGTTAAATGAACTCGTTGTAATATATGATATATAAGCGACTGCTCCGAACGGTTAATGATTTGTCACTGACACGTCGCTCGATCACAGAGCACGAGAAACTCGAAATCAATAACATAAGACGTACCAAGAATACATAAATATAATAAATAGATACGGAGTATGTCAAGTTCTTATATATAGTAGTCGTTCAAATGAAGTCGTTACAAAAATACAAATTAAAGCTCAAAATAAATTATTTAAAATGGAAATATAATCGTGGTGTAAAAATTCCGTGTCAGATTGTAAATTTAAACCATTATTTTGCATCTGGATATGCAACATTTCGGAAATTCGGCGTTTGCACAGAAACCGTTCGTTGTCTAAAATATCTACATTTTCCCAATCGAAGTACTGTGTTGCATTCTATGTATGGTAATAACTGAATGCTTGTCAGTGTTTTTCCGGATATCATTTTTATGTTCGCTTATTCGCGTTCTTAGCGTTCGTCCGGTCTGTCCTACGTAGGACAGACCGGACGGTTATCAGTTTATTATTTACTTTAATTAATTTATTTAATTGACACACAATAATATAGCGAAATGAAAGTCATCAAAACATTACATTGGTATAATAGAGAAGAAAAGATGGTAGATAATAAGGCATTCATTTACATTTTACACAATTATATTGTTAACAATCAATATTTGAAATCGAAAATCTAACGATTACATTCGTCAGTATGTTGTTTAATCGATTCTAGACTCAAAATTACGAAATATTTAGAGCAATTAAGGTAATATTATGGCTCTCTTGTAAATTTTGTGGCCATTCGTAAATCGTTCGTTGCTATCTCTGTTATTAAGGGAAAAATTCTAATGATTACTTATGAAATTATTTCTTTAGTAGCCTGTTATGCAGCGACATTATTATGTCAATAGCCGACACTTGTCAGAAGGCATTTTTACTTGTGAGTATTTCGAAACTTTTTCAAAGTATATATTTTAATTACACATACTTTCTTATATTTTTTAAACTTGAGCGTATTGTCACACGAATATATGTAAAATATATACTTTGACAAAATTTTAAAATAGTCACAAGTAAAAATGCTTTCTAACAAATGTCGGCTGTTGTGTATCAACCAGGATTGGATAGTAATTAGTTAAAAAGTTAAAAGTTAACTTTTAATTTAACTTAGCTAATTTTTAATGGTTCAATTTTTAACTTTAACTAGTTATTTTTGAAACACATAAATTTTAATTCATTAACTTTTTTCCTAAGTTCAAAATTTATCTATGTAATATAAGAAAAAATTATAAAAGAAAAATACATTCCCATATAAAAAATAAGATTTTTTTGTTATTTCATACAAACTTAATTGACAAATAAAATATTAAGTTTGTTTGATGATCCATATTATAACTGTTTTAATTTAACTTAAAAAAATTACGAATTGTAATTTAATATAAATATTTTTCAAAATTAACTTCTAATTTATCTCAAGTTAATTTACTCTTAACGTAACATTTAGCTAGTTAGTTTTTTGTTCGTGTAACTTTTAACGTAAATAAATTAATTTTATAAACTATTAATTTTAACTTAATTCAGTTAAAAAAATGTATTAACTTACCAACCCTGGTATCAACATATTAACTTTTACAAAACGAGACTACTATATATTAGCGCTATTTTTTATAAGTATGTTGTAAATTCTCTGCTTGGTCTTATCGTTAATATTACTTGTTCTGCTGGATTCCTAATATTGAAATTAACCGATAGGTAGCTGCTATAATAGTTTCTCGTAAATAAAAACTGTCGCTTTAATCCGGAATAATTCCACAATGCATTCTGTACTATCATAAAATACAGCAAATCCTAGTCGTGTATGGCGAAATATATGAATATATTCATTTCATTTTTTTTCCTTCTATCGCTATTTCCACCAACACAGATTAACTTCGATCTCAATTTAACTTACTCTTTATCTTCCTTTAGTTCTAAGAATTGGAAAAAGATAAAGAGTGAGTTAAACTGAGATCAAAGTTAATCTACATTGACGGAAATGAGCATTAGAATTTTAAAAATTTGATGAATACACATATATACTATATTTCAATTCAAAATAAAAAATGCCTTCTAACAAATGTCGGCTATTATCGATATATTAACTTTAAGAAAAATTATTGTGTTTATTATCAAACTGCCATATTGGATTTACCATTTTGTTTTTTTAATTTCTGACATTAAATTTGAATTCAGCGAACAAATTTTTAGACGATTTGTCAATTTTTAAATATTAGCCTTCCCGTAGAGAACGGGAAACTACTATAGTGGCTCTGAAACAATCATGTTTTGAGACAAGGAATACAATAAATTATAATAAATCTTACTTAAAGAAAAACTATAATATTTACATAAATTCCACCCGCCCTTTAAAAAAGTTAATACCACTGTATAATAACGAGCTAACCAAATAAATAATCACTAGAATTTGTCATCTAATAACGGATATATTACGAATGATTACAGTACCTACGAAAGTCATAGTACTATTTTTTCCTCGTTATTCTAAATTATTGCGAATTTCAACATAAGTTTATTGCAGTTTTTCAATATGCTTAAATGCGCTACAATGCTATCACCAGTTCCCGTTAAAGTGGAGCATTTTTTTTCATTTTCAGCGACTCGCAAACGCGTCCATCGGGACTCATTGAGGGAAAAGTGCTCATGGACGAGCTTTTCTTCAACGGAGAGAGAGCGGTTGCCGCGTGGGCTTTGAAATTGGTTAGCGACATCGGAATTGCTAAAGCGATTCCGCCACCAATTCCGAGACGAGGAAGAACGTGAGTTACCGTATATATTCCAAGCACTAGGAAAGCAGAAGGAAATAGCGACTAGTATTCGAGGACTAAAAGCAGTCTGCCGCTGGTTCGAATTGAAAATGGAGTAAATTGAATGGAAAACGGACCTACAGGACTAAATTCTCACAATAGAAAGTCTGACCCACGAAAGATTATCTTCTCGACTTCGCATTCTTACACATATCAAGATGTATACATACATGTACATATTTTTGTGAATAATATTCAAAAATTATTTTTTCAAAATTATAAATAAGAATTTTGTTCATTGACTCTTGCGTATAACACCTAGCACGGTTCTTAAGCCCGTTTCTTGTTTATAATTTTGAATTATTATTCACACGTGCCTTAAGCATTATTTATTTGTTTAATTTTTATTTATTTTTTCTTTAATTCTTTTGTTACTGTTTTAGGAAACAATTTATTAAAGTACTAAATATTAATATAATACAGAAAAGGAAAACATGTTTCATGCTGTTTATGTTATTATTTCGATAATATTTTTAAAAATATTACTGATGAAAATAATATTTATATTATATGTAAACAAATAAAATTCAACAAATAAAATAGACATAATTAAAATTATAGTGAAAGTTTTTTTTTTTTGCAAAACAATATTGAAACAAAAGCCACATATTTTATATTTAAAAGAAAGTTGATATTCTCGATAATGGAATTGGATTTTAGGCTTCGAACAGCGACGTTTGATTACAATGTAGACGACGATGTCTAAAGCTCAATTACCGAAGATTTAAACTAAAACCTTCCCCGCGATTCCGGAGAAAACTCCGATAATTCTTTTGTCGACGAACGTCAAAAGCCAATTTGAACACGTCTCCGATTGGTGATGAACTTCATTGGCTCGCAATTCAAAAAGTGATTCAAAGAAAGTTTCTTTAAAGATGTGCATGGCAAATTTCTTTCACGACTATTTCTTAGTTTTAGCATATCAAAGAGAGCGAATGGTACGTCTGCATATTCTTCTGATTTCTTTCTATTCTGAAAACAAGTTGCTCTATTACAAAGACAATGATTTACCACAAGAACTGTAAAAAAAAGCTACTTAAAATTCAAAACCAGTAATAAAAATGTATTGCTATTTCTTCGTGCGCATTTAATTTCATCAGAAAGACATTTTTACGTAAGAAAGAAAATTAATTTTTATTTATCAGAGAAATAAATCAAAATTAAAGTAAAATATTTTACTAAAAACATTAATTTTATTCACAGTAATATAACAATTTTTAATATAAAATAAGCTGATAGTAACTTATACACTAATCTCCAAACAAAAATTTTAAGTTTTTAAAACTTCAAATTAAAACCTTAAGCTTTCTACAAATTTTAAATTAAAATTCTAAATTTTAGATTAAATATACTTTTCGTCGTGAAAGAATTAAATTAGTTAATGGAAATGTTCGTTAATAAAGAACACGCGCGCGATAGGGGAGATATATAAAAATGAAAATAAAATATATACGTGGAATCTGAAAGCTGCTATAATGGTCATCAGCTACACTCGATGTCAATCAAACGCGATCACACTAATCTCATGCATCACGTCAAAATTGGCGAACTCATCGTGACACGTGTTATTATCGAGTTTGACATCGTGCATTCCTGACCATAGATTGAGACTCTTCTACTTACTAGTTAGATACGATGGATACGACAGTTCATGTTCCGATCGATCTCTATCGTCTTTCTTGTAAACTTCGTGGAAACTTAAACCTCACGTATACATCGTATCTATTCTTTCCATAGGGATTCCAAAATCGATTTAAAGTTGGTAGTTTCTCAAAGAAGATGTAGAGAATTTTTCTATTTTAAAATAAAGATTTGTAGCAAAAACTAAATTTTTAAATTACATTCTTTAGAACATATCTATATATAAATATATATCTATCAACAATATCTACATACATACATAATATTGCACGTGTGTTGCTCAGTACAAAATTCATATTATTATTCATAATTGAGAAATGTATTTTTTTTATTTACTTTTATTAAACTTTCGATTTGCTATACGCACTTATTTTCGATTGTCAATTACTTCAATGTAATCTTATAAAATTTAACAGAATATTTTAATTTAGAGTTTTTGTAAAGTTTGGGATTTTAACTTCTTGACAATAAACTTCAAATATAAACTGTAATAATAATAATAATAGTAATAATAAAGAAAACAAAATAATAAAAATGTATCTAATATCTAGGTGTAATCTTGAGATTTAATATTAATTTCAAAACATAATTATTAACATTATTACCCATCAAAACTATTAACAGCGATAAATTTGTACCAGTACGCCTGACTTAATTTTTTGTTGTTGTTAAACTGCAAATAGTTGTACAAACTGTAAATGAGCAGCACGTGCTCCATTATAGTGGCTGTAACTACTACAACTGCAGTTGCACCTCGAAACATTGAGCTAAGAGGAAAGTTTCATCGTCGAAGTGAACAATGCAAGACCTCATGAGGAAACTGATAAGCGAGAATAAACTTCCTATCGAATTTACGAATTTCTTAAAAATAAAGAAAAAGAATCGAAAAAGAGAGACAAAGATTCGATAGAAAAGAAGAGTGTTACGAAGGAAAAAATGTTACGAAAAGGTTTGATTTTACTGTACACAGGGACAATAAAATAGACATCACTTTTTATAGTTTTTGAGACAAGCAATCCGATGGTGTTAGTTAAAATTATATCATATGATGAAAACACATAAAAAGTTGAGTTTAAATCGGAAAAACGCGTCGTAGTCAATCACGAGACATATCGCTACGTTATACGTATCGATAGTACACAGTGTGATACATCATGTTTTGACATTAAAAGTATGAAATATCCTTAAGGCAGGTATAGAGAACTTGGACTTTTGTTTGATGCAAGAACTAGATTTATTTGATTACACGCGGTAGCAATAAAGACAAAATAATAATCTAAGGCTTGAATAATACATAAATAAAATAAAAAATCTTTTGTGATATTTACAATGTGACAAAAGGTGTACAGAATGTGATGTGAGAAGTTAATCAAAAAACGCACAAGAAGCAGTAACTTCCTATTGGAGAAAACTGATTATCGATAGCCAATCGATAGATCAGCAAGAGCGAGAAATTGAGTTTCCAATAAATATCTTGTAAAAATGTTCTATTCAATAACAAAAATATCAGGAGTAAAGAAAAGTTTCCTTTCGCTTGCACGACAGTCCGCTGGATGGGGAAAGCCTTAAAGTCTTAAATGCGTTCGTGCAAGTGCACAACCGTTGCGTCTGATATTTTCGCTATTAAATAGTATTTTTATAACCCTATACTACAAATCTCGTAACTCGTATCAGATTGATTTATGGAAGTTTTTCGAAATCTCAAAGAGTCCCACTCTTTATTTACTCGTAAAACAAAGGTTGTGGTGGAGGGAGACCTCTGTGATGCGATCGAGGCCATTTGAATTGATTTCTGTATTGAATACTAGTGACCCATGATTATACTCAGCATAATCTTTTTGTGAAAAATGAAAATTTTGTAAAAGTAAGTATATTCTATTTCCATTCTAAATTAATGTCTGAATGTTTGTTTTTATTTGCTCGCTTCAAAAACTAAAAGAAACGATATATATTTTACTTTTCTCGAGCACAGCGCAAATAGGCCTTTTCATTATACTCTAATTCTTTAGTTATTTACATTCTGATTGAGGTAACTAGATATATTTGATTGCATGCATTCTGATTCCCACTACACTGAAAAAAAATTTGATTACATTAATTGGAAATTTGATAGATACAATCAATGTGTTCAAAACTAATCAGAATTATTGTAGGAATTAATGAAAATTGATAATGTTGTGCCTTTTATTCTTGTTTGTTTTTCTTCTTACGGCAAATAGAACGCTGACAGCTAATTGTCAGTACTGCTACACTAAGAAAAAAAATGTTAAAAAACTAAAATATTTAATCCGATGCAATCAACTAAACTTTGGGTTGATTCAACAATTATTTAGTTACACAAAAAAGGGTGTAGTTTATTCATGTTAACCATTCAAATTTTTTAACTAAGACTTAATTAATCCAACTCAATATTTAGTTGCACGTATCGGACTAAATATTTTAGTTTTTCAACAATTTTTTTTCTCAGTGTATATATTAAAATTTTGGTAGTTCCAACCAAAAAATGTTAATCAAATCCTTATAAATATCATATTTAAAAGTTTTATTGCATTCCAAATTTGATTATAATAATCAGAAATTCTGTTAATCATCAAAATTTGCTTAATCCAAATATTTGTTAATTCAACTATGATTGGTTTTTCCGTGTATTTTGAATATTTTGTAAAAGATGTATTATTATAGAAAATGTTTCAGATAAAACTCGTATAATCTAGAAAAGAGACAAATAATGATAACATCAATTTTTCAAGATTACATACGGATTATTATTATTTAAAAAAAAATTATATAATTTTTTACATAATATTATTATTCTAATTATTCTGCACATTAAAACATTTAAGTAGAGTTACCAAAAAATTAATAGTTTACAAGATATTTATAATTTAGTCTAACTTTTGACATAAAATAAAAGTTTCTCATAAACGATTCATTTTTTATTTTTTAACTTTACTTTTTATGCACAAAATAATGAAATAAATTAATTGATATAAAAAAACTACATAGTTACTTTTCAAAAAAGATAAGTAAAGATATGTAATTGTATATTACACAGTGCACAATTTTTTATGTATTTATTTTTTAATTTATATATTTATATGGAATAAAATACCTAATCACACTTTTAAAAAACTTATAAATTATACATTATAGAAAGTTGTTATATACAAAAATTGCATAGGAAAATGGAGCCGTTTTGAAGATTTCAAAGTCACCTTTGTTTTTTAAATGGAATTATATGATTTTTTATATATTATGATTTTTCTAGTTATTCTGCGTATAAAAGTACGCAGAATAACTATCTTCGTATTATTTCAAAGATATGAATTTATATCAATATAAAATATTGGAAGTCATGACTTTAGATAATAAAAATATATCTAATTTTTATCTACACTTTACTATTTTTTATCTGAACTATATAATCGTACATATTTCTTGGTAATAAATCTACAAATCGCAAAATATAAAACAGCAGAAATGTAATGCAAAGTTAGAACACAACAATGGAAGTTCCGAAATTTTTATTCATCGCAGTGATTGTCATAGGCATAAGTGATCCACTGACACAGGCTAGTCCCATAGCCAAAGCTGCTTCTATAGCCAAAGCTGGTCCCATTGTCAAAGCTACAGCCGAAGCTAAACCTGAACCTGCAGCTGAAGCTAAACCTGATCCTGCAGCTGAAGCTAAACCTGATCCTGTAGCTGAACCTGCAGCCGAAGCGAAACCTGATTCTGTAGCTGAAACTGCAGCCGAAGCAAAACCTGACGCTATAGCCGAAGCCGAAGCTAAAGCCGAAGCTTACGCCAGTGTTCTAGCTAGAGCCGAATCCTTAGCCGAAGCTATAGCCAAAGCAAACTCTGGCGCTATAGCCGAAGCTGCTCTAGCTTACGCCGAGGCAATATTCTCAGCAACTGCAGTATATAATCTTTAATGGTAAGTTTGATTCATACGATATTTTACGTCGCATAGTGTGCCATTTGCCCAATCTAGTTAGACAAAAGTATATCTACTTACAATTATTATATGCAAATATTCTACATTATTCTTTAATTTTATGATTATTTATATTTTATATGTTATATATAATAAATTTTAATCCTTTTTCTCCAAGTTTTTTATATAAACATATACATTTTTCCTCAAAATCAACAGTTTAAATTTAAAGTTGGTATATATAATCATAAAACTAAATAACAAAATATTTGCATTTGCAAGTGGAATACTTTTGTCCCGCGATGATATATATGGTATATATATACAGGGTGTCCCATTTTAACTTGGACAGCAAAATATCTCAAAAACTAAGCCCC
>QKQZ01021318.1:0-10676 GCA_003595255.1 Solenopsis fugax
TCTTTTCTTTCTGCCCCCTGGAGCACATTTAGACAAAATCTACTTGCCGCTTAAGGGGTTAAGTAAAGCTCACTTTATATTTTCTTGACAGAGGAGCGTTCGTTGATGAACCATTCTGCGAGATATTTTTATGCTACTACGTGGAAGAAATGTTCATTATAAATATTCTTAGATACTATTGACTCAAAAAATGAGCAAATTCAAATACAAGCCTTTTATTATCTGTAACTGAAGCAAATGCTTACTACGAATGCATTCCATAAATGCATTATTTATGAATCTCTTCGATTTCCTAAGTTAATATTAATAATACTAGGTTCGTTAAACTTAATGCACACGTTTATTACATTTAAGATTACTGCAATTATTTTTAATTTCACGCATGATAGCATGTTCCCTTAACATGTTACTTAAAATTTAATAAGAAACTTCCAATAACGTGCATCTCGATAGAATATATGACTATTGTATTTTTGCTCTTTTCCCCCTGTCGACTCTATCTGATCTCCCGATTTGCGTCTAATGAGATGCCCTGGGACCGTGCTTCAGGGATCGAGGAGAAAAATTAATAAATTGGAAAAGAGAAAGTAAAAGAAAAGTGAGTCGAGCAGGATCCTCTTCTTTTGTGAGGCTTGTCCCTCTGGGAGAATCTAACAGGATGAAGCTTCAACGCCAATTTACTGAGATGGAAAGTGGCCGAGAAGTCGCCGTTCAAGCGTCTTGCTCGCATTCGGAACAGTCGTCCATCCAGCTACCCCCGATAAGATATCGGAGAAGTCGCCCTACAGCGCTCTAATCTGTGAAAGGAGTACTGGAGAAGTCGCCTTTCCAGCGTGCAACTCCGGGAGACAAAGAGAAGTCGCTTGTCAAGCGCGCATCCCCGAAAATTTGGAACGTGTCGCCATTAATCCTCCATTGCTCTCATATAAGGCGCACGCTCACATCTAATTTTTGTAATTGCATACACATAAAAGTTGCTTCTGAAACTTTTTGACTTTTCGCTTATAATCGTCTACATTATATTTATAATTTTATTTTCTGTTTTACGAAAAATATACCCAAATAAGTATTAATTCACAAATAAACATCCAACCTGAGAGTTAACGCTCATTCAAATGTCATTTCGGACACTAGTTGGGTGTAATTTTCGTAAGGGTGTTTAGTAAAATTTTTATTAAAAACTTTGAAAGTATTAATGTAACAGTCCCGGCATGGCGGTAATACAAGAATATTCATGTCCACTTGAAGTTTGAGGGTTTTACAACCTCTGGTTAATTTAATCGACTGATTTTTCTATTGGAATTGACCAATCGTATTTGTCGTTAAGTAGAATTGACCAGAAATAACCAATCACAGTTGACACTTAACTGGTCGGTTAAGTTAACCGGAAATTGTGAAACTGGTCCTGAGTCTTTTAAGTAATATCCTCGCATGTAGGTCTAGAGGGCGCATTTAAAGAAGGAGCGTTAAGAGGATGCTATACTGACGGGAATTACTGACACATTACAGTGTTCATTAATTTTCGAATTGGCTCTACAGATCACAAAATTCTTTTGCAGAATAAAAGTACGCACCAAAACAAAGTCCGGGCTGGTAAATGTTACGAAAAAATCGAACAAAAAGTTAAAAATTTATTTATTTTTATCGGCTCGTGGATCTGTCAACCGAGGTTAACTTTTGTCATTTACTGACGTTCTGTAGCTCGTATGTATGAAATGAGACCAGCCCGGACTACAGAAAACTCTAACAAATAACACTGACTGTGTGTCATTCCAATCAAAAACCTAACAAAAAAGTTTAAACCTAAACAGCTGTACGTGTACAAATTTCACTTAGCGCACGTAAACAATGACAAGCAGAGCAGTGATTGTGTGCAAAAGTAATTGATAGATCTTTTCGCAGATGGCACTACAATCGAAAAACAAAGACAGATCTATGCGTTGGACAAAGAGCGTTAGCNCGCGTTAGACAAAGAGCGTTAGCATTCCCCCTTTCCCTTCTGCAGAAAAAAATAATCTGCAGTACCGACGTTGAGGAAGTTCAGCTTTAGGTATAGCATCCTCTTAAGGGCCTGTTTCACCAATTTTCGTTTGAGCAAACCGACTTATTAGTCATTTATTCGCCATTTTGGTCCTTTCGGTCCCCTACTTAGGGCCTCTTTCACCAATCCTCGTTAGAGCAAATCGACCTATTAGTCCATTGGAATTGACCAATCGCATTTGTCATTTCACAAACAGGCAATGCGATTGGTGAATTGCAATGGACTAATAGGGGACCGAAGGGACCAAGATGGCGAATAAATGCACGAAACACGTCGTAGCTATTCTTGTTCGAGTCCACTAGCTAATACCAGCGAAATATAGCTGTATCTATACAATATTCGACATTATCTCATAATTTTATTTATTCGGTCATTTAGTTTTTATTGTTTGATTTAATTCTTATCACAAGAAGAATTTAAAACGATCCTTTCTTAATACTTTTTAATACTGATGGCGCGAAGAATAGAAAAAATTTTGTGCGCCAGACGTAACACAGGGCTCTTGTTTTTAAATAATAAAATTCTTCTTTAGAAATGCATTCATTTTGCGTTCATCTTTTAAGAACATTAAAATCTAACTCAGCTTACATTTTAATCAACTTTTACATTTTAATCAGAAAAATAATCTCCAGCAGCGTCTACTACACATTTTTGTTATCTATTGCAAAGAATCACCATTCTATTTTTTTTTAAAGGAATGGTGTTTTTGTGAGCGTACGAATTAGTGTAGTAAAAATTATTTTATAACGACGTAATATTGTACTTTTATTTTTGATTAGGCATTTGAAATTCTTATACTTCGTCTAGATCGAATGTGATTGGTCGTCATTTATGCCCTTTCACATTTTCCTGCTTTTGTACTACCTTGGTCCGTATAAAACGGTCCGTTTGGTCTGGCTAAAATGGCGAAAATCCTACTTAAAGCAACACACGTGCTTTTATTCTCTCCTCCCTACATAAGTAAAACTACATATGTAAAATCCAACGTAAAAAGAACAAGTTTCTTTGAGCCGAATAACAATGTGAAGAAGTGAGAGCAATTATCAGAAGATGATTTAAGAGCTAAATTAAGTGATAAATCATCCAAAACTCAGAGTAAAGCGGGAAGACGCCACAAACCCGACATAGCACTGTAAAAAAAGGTGAGCTGAAACGTGTTGAAACAACATGTATTAGGCATTTTAAAGTGTCTCCACTTTTAACACACAAAACTGGCATGTTAAATTAACAAAGTGCGTTTTTTTAACACAGTTGTATGTGTTAAAAGAACACACGTATTTCACATACATGGAAGTGTATTCTTTTAACACAAATAAGTGTGTTAAAAAAACGCAGTTTGTTAATTTAACATGCCAGTTTTGTGTGTTAAAAGTGGAGACACTTTAACATGCCCTAATGCATGTTGTTTTAACACATATCTTTTTTTTACAGTGAACACGTGAATGATGACAAGCAAGACGACGCAGCGGAGAGATTCGAGTTTTTGCTGCAGCAACGAAGCGAATCTCGTCACCAAATTCGAAATTTAGGGACAAGCAAGTCTCACCTATCAAAAAAGCGTCAAATTAAGGCAAAGTGTGAAAACAAAGAATAAACCTTACGAGACGAGATGAGACGAGACGAGACGAGACGAGACGAGACGAGACGAGACGAGACGAGACGAGACGAGACGAGACGAGATTTCGGCAATCTCGATCTTGATCTCGATCTTAAAAAATCTCGAAATATGTAATATCGATCTCGGATTTTCGCAAATCTCGAATATATGATCTCGATCTCGAATCTCGATGAGATCTTGACGAAATTGGTGAATGCAAAATAGTTTTGTTTGTGAGTATAAATGTATTTGCTCGAACATCATGTAAATGTTTATATTTACGTATGTGTAATTAAAATATGTATCTTGAAAAAGTTTAGAAGTGCTCAAAAGTAAAAATGCCTTACAACAATTGTTAGCTAATGTGTATTGGCATATTAGCACTACTAAAAAAATGACGGGCTACTAAACAAATAATTCTATAAACACTTGTTAGAATTCGCCTAATAACGAAAATAATAGCTATACAATAATATAATATGGTGAACCGTAATGCCTACAGTCATAATGTCCTCTTCTCCTGCATTGACCGTATTGTATGTTCCAGGTGATTGCCGAAAATTTACTATCCGTAGACACCATAGTACGAAAAATAACAAGGTCAATGTTTATTACAATCGTTAAGAATAGCACATCAAACAAAGATTCCATTCAGTCTCCAGTTTAAAAATAATTTAGCTGAATGGGCGAATTGTGGTATCGCAGAGTAAGTTGAATGTATATTTATTAATAGACGTGAATACTGCGCTGAAGCAACGTACTTACTCAATAAGAGTCCAGCCAGTGTATTATCAGGAAGAAAGGAAGAATCTCAGAGGAACTTTGAAGGAGAGAATGTACCACGAGAAAAAAGAGACAAATGGAATTCTGAAGAAAAAAAGCTAATTATTCATCAAGAACTATCAGTTATGATGAAAACAGAAAAGAAGATCGATTAATCGATCCAAGAACAAAGAAAATAACGGTAAGTTGATTTGTTGTATTTCAAAAATTATTGAAATTAATGAAATTCCAGATAAGGATAAAAGGACGCAAGAGATCGCAAACTATCAATTGCATGAAAAATCACAAGATAAGCGGGAACAAAATAGAGATGTTTCAAATTCCTCAGACAAAGAAAGAGATGAAGACAGAGATCATTTTCCTAGAAAAAGACGAGAAGAAAAAATGTGGCAGAGTCTAACGTATCTGCGCAGGAAAGACAAAATAATCAAACAGAAGAGTCTCGAGGGCAACGAAGCAAAATTACACTTAAGAAATCAGAACGTAAATGGAAACCGATAAATAAATTAGAATGTAGCATTCGTGACATAAAAATAATGCAGAAACGGCCCAAGAAGAATAGAAGAAGCAATGGCCTGGAATGTTAAAACTGGACAATGACAATGCAAGAAGAAATTCATTCATTGCAAAAAATGACATGTGGAATAAAGTGCCACACCCAGCAAACGAAAATGAATTGAAATAGATAGAAATTGATTCATTTTGACATTTTCGAATTCACGCTTCAGATTTTTCGAATCCATTTGAATCCAAAAATAATATAAATTCAACATGATGAATAAATTGAAGTAATGAACTATTCATTATTTTGAATTCGGATGAATTTATATACATTATATTATTTTTGGATTCAAATGAATTGAAATGAGCTATTCATCATGTTGAATTCGAATGTATTCATATCCATATTATATTATTTTTTTATTCAAATGGATTTGAAAAATCTAAAACGCGAATTCGAAAATGTCGAAATAAATTCATTTTTATCCATTTCAATTCATTTTTGTTTGTTGGGTGAGTGACAGTATAAAAATAATCGCACTTTTTCGTAAAGCATTCCAGCCAACAAAAATGAATTGAAATAAATAGAATTCAATAAATTAAATAAAAGATGGGTCAAGACGGTCATAGCAAGATCTTGGTGCTGAAATAATATTTCATACATGATTTTTTACATACAGTTCATTCGAACCGCACATCTCACTTTCGGTTTCAAACACAGTTTCTAAAAATGAACCAAAGCAGTACTATCACATAATTAAATTAAAAACCAATTTCAATAATACCGATGTTAACTAGCATCTCTACAATCTTCCCATCTCGAAAAAAGTAAAAAGTTTGTTGCGAAAAATATCACCTCGATCAGGGTTTGAACCTGAATCCCCCAACTATCCGGGAAGGATATTTTAGTCAGTTCGATCACTGAGGCACTTGATAATAATTTTCATAATAATAAGTGTTCAAAGAATATCTTAAGGTATTATTTCCGCACCAAGATCTTGCTATGACTATCTTGGCCCATCTTCTATTTAATTTGTTACATACAAATCACAGTCTTAAATCTATCTATTCTACATGTTGGCTTTACAAGACGTTCTTTGAATGAAACATAATGGCACTCGGGTGATGTTTCCAAATGCAATCTAAATTGACACATAAGTTTGATATATGTAAAGTAACAGTAAAATTAACTATTAATTTAATTACTAGTTACTTAAAAAATGTAATTAAGTTAAGTTACGGTTACCAAAAGAAAAGTAACTCTAACTGTAATTTCGTTACAAGTAACGAATTACTTCCTATCCATGATTTTTACTAATATTATATACAACAGAAGTTATAGAAAAATTGGACAATCATTCTTGCCCCATAGTCGATTATAAGTAAAACACGAAGCAATAGAAACGGCGGAAAGAGTGAGAAACATTCGAAGAGCAACAGTGATATTTGGATATGACTCAATTAATCCGAAATCAAAAGCCATCAAAATATCAAGTGGTATTACAGTTTTAATATTTTGCATTTTATTGTCGAGATTTTATTGTCGAGATTTAAAACTTTGAATTTTGCTTGCAATGTGAATTCGTACATATTTAAATCTTTACTAGCAAGATTTACAGCTAACTCTTGAAAACTAGTAAGTTCATTGATTCTAAAGACAAGCTATGAAGAAAGCAAAAATCGTTACAAATTATTTTTCATAACGCTAATTTACTTGAGCCAGTAGAATGTCAAAGTACTGTCATTTGAATTTTAAATAATTCTTCGGGTGTCATGCTACTTCCTTCATTCGGTGCTTCATCTATTTCTATTTTCTTAACTCTGAAACTAAACTATTTTCTTACTCTTCACTGCATTGAAAGCATCTAAGGATTTATAATCTGTTCGAAAATGGATTTGGTTATTACTAGTAAAAATAATGCAGTTGACAGAAATGAAAATTACTGGCGTTGCGTTTCTTCCATTAGTAAAACTAATAGACGATCTCAAATAATCCGAAACGTCATAAAGATTTTCAGGTTTAAAATTGCGGACATTTTAACATTATCGCAAGCTTGTAGTAACATTGCAGAAATCTTTTGTAACTTGCATTCAATATTACAATGTTTCAATGTAAGATTTATGCAATGTTTCTTCAATCTTTCAGTGCTGGGTTTTAATTATAATTCTGGCCTTCACTTTTTATAATAAATGTTATATTAATGATTAATATTATTAAAATATGGATTATTATAATAAAATGATATGCATTATGAGCACGATTATACACTTCTTTTGGTACTTATATAATATATTCTAGATTTGTCTCAAATAGTCCGATAGGTCAGAAATATAATTGTTAGATTTAAAAGTATGTGTAATTTATTTTGTATGTGTCAAAAGTTTAAAATAATGGAGACAAGCCAAAAGTATCTGCTTACATGATAAACGGAACAATAATTGCTTGATTTAAAATGATTTGATGAAATAACAAATGTAGAATATATTATATACAAAGAAGTACACAAAAGGAAGTGTATAATCATGCTCATAATAATATTATTTTATTATAATAATCTATATTTTAATAATATTAATAATATATTTTAATAATATTAATCATCAATACATTTGTTTTAAAAAATGAGGGTTAGAATTATACCAACCTATACAGTACTGAAAGATTGCAGGAATATCGGAATGATATTAAATTGCAATATTCCTTCAGCTGTATATCTCACCAAAAAAAGAACAGATCTATATTATCTAATAGAAATACTATACCCTCCCATAGATATTACTGTACGCTAGGCTTAAATAAATAATATTGTGAGAAGCAGTTCTGTGTGTGCTTTTCTTTGTCGTGACGACAAAAATTTGTAATACTAATTTTGTAGATTAATATCATTAGAATGCACAGAAAATTATTTTATAATAATCAATATCAATGATGCAAAATATAAATTTGTCGGTGTGACAATGTATAAATATCTACTCATGCAATTACTACCCAGCAAACAAGGTGATGTTTAATGACATCTTTAACTTCAATAAGACGTCATTTAAACGTCATTTGGCGTTACCTTGTTTGCTGGAAAATCAGTGCAATTTTTGAAAACTTTATTTACTACGCATGCAATATAATCTATTCTTTTTAGCTACATTATATATGTTACTATAATTTTATATTAAAATCTTTTAATAATTTATTATGCAAAATAATTAATAACAATGATCTTTTAATAATATATTATATGAAATAATAGAGCAATAAAAAACGTNAGTAACATGTATAGGAAAAGCTAAAAAGTGTAGCTAAAAAGGATCGATTGTAAAACTAATTGAATATCAGCACTCACAGATTCGCACGTCTCTCGATGTCCACCGATGCATCTTTCGCTACAATGACATCCGTGGATCCCCGAAGTGGTTTAAAAAGCCTCCTTGCATTTTCTCCAACGTTGTAACTTGCACTTTATTTTACATTAATACACTCGCGATGCGAAATCCGCGGAGTTGCAATTTCACTGAACTTAATAATTTAACAATGCACGTATTTAACAATATTTAATGAATGTTTAATATAAAACAAAATATACGGATCGAGTTAAAACAATTTTACATGTCCATTATAGTCTGCATCTCACTTGACACACTTGCGACGCGAAATTTATGATCTACTCTGCATTATTAAAAAAAATGTTTATGACAAATGAAAAACGCGAATATTATTAATAACAATTTGTTGCAATATATTTATAAATAAAGTTTAAAGTTTAAAGCACACATTTATAAGCGAACGAAACTTGCGAATTATACATTATATATTATATGTATATTTAATTTAATGCTTCACAATTTTTTAAATTGTCTTCCCTCGCAATATTTTTGCGAAGATTACTTCGCCTCGCAGCTCCTCATGCAAAGCTCAATTTCGCAATTCTTTTGCAATTATTAACGGAGATTGAAATAGGTAAGATAAAAAATTGGAATATTAAAATTATTTAAAAAATGTAAAATAGTTGCAAATTAATTGAAAATTAATAAAATTTTTTACGTTGTCGCGAAATTGTGAAAATGTTACTCGCGAATTTAATGAAATTTGCGTTATTTTTACTTGAAACTTAATTGCGAAACTATAATTAATTGAATATAAAAACTTTTATAAATAGTAATTTTTCCGCGAAATTTTTTACAAATTTATGTGTGTGTGTATATATATATATATATATATATATAAATATCTAGAAATCTATTCATAATTTTTCTACAACGCGAGTGTTAATATATAATAAAATTAAAATTTTGTTTTCAAAGAGGGATATAACTTATATTTCCTCATTCTCGAGGACACTTCGTACTCAAAAATCTACATCTACATGCAAAAAGTCTACAAAAAATAAATTGCACTGATTTCAGAAATTATTTTCAATAAAAAACCATCACCTGTACCCCGTAAATGCTACTCACCAATACCATTGCCAGTCATGTTCCTCATCACGATCTGCAACAAAAAATAATACAGATTAAATAAAAAATAAATGATACAAATTTTAGTTACTTCAATAGTATATCACGAACGCGAATAAAACGCGAAACGCGCGAGAATGTAACCTAAAATATCGCGACGCATCAGGTACTAACGAAACGCATAAAGGAACATTTTACCAACGCATCACGTTGACTTGTGACTTAAGACGATCACTTCCACATTTGCCGCTTGAGAGATTGTATCTGTTTACAATTTACACTTGAAAAATTCGAAAAGTACGGAGCATCCGATCAGCAGCGGATCAACAATAAACATAGTGCGACAAGGAGAGTCTCTCGGTATGAGAGTGACCGACGCGAACGTTACGCGATGCGTTGCGACATAGCCCGAAACAGCGGTGAGAGCCATTTGAATGATGAATGTTTACCTAAACATAACAGACACAAATGAAACAATAACTCTATTGCAAGGATAAAGCATCCTTTCGGAGTATTCGAGGGAATACGCGCGCGCGAAAACATTAAGCGATACGATACGACACTCACGACAGGCACATGATGCCGCACTTCACAAAGAAGTACGATTACTTCTAGATAGCCACAGTCACTCGCGTATCAAAATGATACTATGCACCACTATATTCGACACTCGTATTTCCGCATAATCGATCTCGAAATACACGTAGCGTCTGATCACTGGCGAAGTAACGGGAAAGATGGCGGCAACAGCTGATCGCAGCACCGCAGTATAGCGGTAGCGCAGTCGTCGTGGGCCCGTTTTACGAGGAGAGTGGGGGGAGGCGACCGTCACGGTGCACGGTGTGGCACCTGACCTTGCGCGGTCAATAACCCGTCGAGTCGGCCGACGGCGTGCACGTGCGCCTCGGGCACAGATATCTATACTAAACTAGATCGCTATCTTCGGTTGAATAGCTGTGTCCGGCAGGATTTCCGGATTCGGCCATCTTACCCAACAAGAAAATGGCGCCGACGCGTGGGTTAGTGCGTATGTGTTGTCAGTTGAGCCGGTTGATCATTGAGCACCGTTGAGCAGATTAATTAATTGTGATTTTTCGAGTATTTTTCGATATCTTGCCATAATGCCAAGCAATTGCATAACGGGTTGCAAAAATAACAACAAAAATGGTTTTCATTTATTTAGGTAAGTAGAATGTATATGTTTGTAACATTCGAGTTTTATGACATTCTAACCCAGATAGGACAAAATATTTATAAAATATTTACTAAATATTTATAATATTTATTTTAATATTTTATAAACAT
>QKQZ01021322.1:0-17815 GCA_003595255.1 Solenopsis fugax
ATAACATATTAAAGGCTCGTCAAGATCGGAGGGGGACACCTCGGGATCTTTCCTTGTTAGTAGAGCAGAAGAGGATAAGATGGCACCCATTTCCATTTTATTGAATAACTTTGTTTATAATTAATATTTTCTATTGAAACTTGAATGATTACATTCGTCAAAGTGTTGTTTGACAGATTCTAGACTCAAAGTAATGAAATATTCATTATTTAGGACGTGATTTATAAAAATATAATGCATTGCATAATCGGTGGAAGAAAAAAAGTGGTTGTAATATGGCTATCCATAAAAATAATTTTAAAAAATTACTTTAGTTTAAAAGAAACACAGTACCTTGTTACAAAATTATATATTTTTAATTTTCCATTGTTCAGAATTTTCCTAATTTAGAATTTTCCTACGAAACTTTAGAAATACCATTGAAAATTTCATTAAAAATTTTATTTTATCCTTGTTTAACATTAAACGACAATAAAATGATGTCTCTAATGTTTCTAAACACCGCCCTCTAGAATGACAATCGATTTATTGAAGAAATATTTCGATATAAAAATTTCGCTAAAAAAACCATATTAACAAAATTCCATGTTATTGTTTTAACTTTGTATAACTCGAAATGTATAGCCGAATAAAAAATTAAATAACAAAAAAACACTCGAGTGTATATACATT
The DNA here is from genome assembly GCA_003595255.1 of Solenopsis fugax. Lineage (NCBI taxonomy): Eukaryota > Metazoa > Arthropoda > Insecta > Hymenoptera > Formicidae > Solenopsis > Solenopsis fugax. The sequence goes on from QKQZ01021322.1 coordinate 673, forward strand.
CGTGTGATAATACACTCAAGTTTAAGAATAATGAGGAAGTATGTGTAATTAAAGGTTAAAAGTGTACCTTGAAAAAGTTTAGAAATGCTCAAAAGTAAAAATGCTTTATAACAATTGTCAGTTATTATGTATTGGTATATTAGCATCATTAAAAAATGATGGGCTACTAAACGAATATCTCTGTAAACAATTGTTAGAATACGTCACCTAATAATGGAGATAATAGAGGTAGCCATATTGTCGACAGTAGCAATAATATCCTCTTCTCCTCTACTTGATAAATTAAGTTTACGTAAAGTGTGATTTTTCTTATACATTGTAAATAAGGTAAATGTATGGAATTACGCCACTTTAAGCAAGAACTAATTTTTTACAGGTTAAGTTATTTGAAAAAAAGTGATGTTAGTTAAGTCTATGAATTTTATCTAAAGTTAATAAATAATTGTAAATCAGTGAAAACATATATAAAATTTGTCGTGTAGATATTACGGCCACTTATATTATTTCCGTTATTAGATAACGAATTTTAGTAATTACTTATATAATTATTTCTTTAATAGTCTGCCATTATACAATGGCGCTAATATACTATTACACAATAGCCAACATTTGTTATAAAACATTTTTACTTTCAAACATTACGAAACTTTTCAAAGTATATTTTAACATTTAATTACATATACTTCCTCATTGTTCTTAACTTGAATGTATTATCATATGAATGTATGTATGTATACTCAAATTTTTCTTGTTATTTAACTTTTTATTCGTCTATACACATTTAGAGTTATGCAAAGTTAAATAATAACATAGGATTTTGCTGATGTAAGTCGATATGCGTATTAATGTCTCAACAAGCCTATGACTTCCTTTTCAAAGTTTTCATATCAAAGTAATTATTCGATAAGTTGATTGTAGTCTTCCTGCTAATCTACAGTTTACTTTATATCCCAAACCGCCAAATGAATTCAAGATACCGTTTATGTTGCTGTCAACCGTTCTATCAATAAATGTCGACAAACTATAATAAAGACAAGATGCTTCCTCATTATGTATGAAATGTTGCCCTCACGTGAATTTTATGATGATAAGTTGATAGTATCAAGATGGCATCACTTCGTTGTACGCAATAAATGTATGATGGCAACATGATAGCAACTGTTTTCATCTACTTGCTGTCCGCATTTAATAGCATAATGACGATAACATAATGGCAAAAATATGAATGCCGTACATTTGATGAAAACATGATTTTTGAAACTATTAATTCTTCTATAATTCTACCTTAATACTTTTATGTTTAGAATAATAAGAGGAATCATGTTAATATCATAGCCTTGTTGATAAGATCTTATTTATTCGCATAAGAAGCATATAATTGTGTTGTTAAAACATATTTCATTAATTTTTATCTTGGAGCCAATTGTGCAAACTCCAATTTTGAAGACTCAATTTCGAGGAATCCTTTCATTAAATAGAATCCTCTTGTTTCAACACATATTCTTGTCAAAATATGTAAGAGTGAAAACTCTCATAACGTTACGCCTTTTATTCTATAATGTATCGTTTTTATTTACGAAGAAGTTCAGTTCCGTCACGTCCATCTGTCAAACGATGCCGCGTACTGTTCGCGAGCGACAATTTCTTATTGTCAATACTTTGTTAGCAACAAGCTACAATTAAAAAAACCTTCAATGATATTCAGTAAATATTTTGCAACATGTGAAAAAGATATCATATGTACTATCAGTTTGCCATTGCCGATATGATATTGTATAGTATATAAAATGCGAGCTCATCGCGCACCGTTATTTTGCTATCAACATGATGCATATTAATGATGATTATTAATTCTCAATGTTTGCTTAAAATTTCATAAATTGATGATATTTATGTCACGTTGTTAACTAAATTTGCATATAAGATTCCGATTTAGCAAATTAAAGGCAACTTCACAACAACTCGTGCAGTTCATTAACTCATGCAGATCATTACCTGATTGATCATAGCTAAATTACATTTGGCTATCTGGGATGCATTATAGATTTTTAGTTTTGTAGTTTATATGCAAAAGGCTTACATGTACGTATTATACATACATTTGCACACATTCTGCAATATTTTCCCTTTATTTTGAATAAATATGTAATTTTATTATAGAACATTGTATTTTTTAAAATAAAATTAATTATTTAATTTATTCTTGTAGTGGGCCATATTACTATCCCTGTTTTTCTTCGAGCCATTATGCAATGTCTACATTTTATAAATAATATTTAATAAATATGTCACTACACACACTTTAAATCTAAATTCTTTTAAAGTACAATTTTATGAATGTAATCGTTAAGTTTTTAATTTAAAATATTGATTATTAACAAAGTTATTGTGTAACATGTAAATGAGTAACCATAACATCACCTTCTTTTCTACTTTTTCATTATATGAATTATTTTCATTATATGTATTGTATGAAAGGTAAACTTTAATTATATTTTATCAATATATACATTTGTATATCATATTCAAACGAATAACAGAAAAGTTATTCCATATATATAAAAGATTGTAAAAACTGTAATTTTATGTTTACATTTATAAAAAAAATATTTTTACCTATTCTTTAACTATTGAACTGATTTATCATAGATATATATTAACAATAAGTGTTTATAGATCTCATGAAGTATCAGTTCTCACACGATCATAGAAGATAAGCAACATTGGTGATGATTCTGATTTAGATGAATGACTGCTAGGTATGAATATATTCTAGCTTGCAAAAGACAACCACTTGGAAACATCGTGAATTCTTTTTTCCGAGTACTTTTTGGTCATAATTCTTTGTTGTGTATATTCTAGAATATGTTTTTCAATAAAATTTATTTTATTTATAACGTATATGTTTGTTTAAATTAATGTCTCAAACAACATTTGTGACATTTAAACGTTATTCTTACGTTTCATTGGCGTTATATTTTGATCATTAATAACGCAACTAATGATGAGAAACTTACAACAAATTGTCGTTCATGTTTTCTAGGAATCTATAAAATAGAAAAAATAAATTCTTAACAGGGTTCTAAAGTTATCCTGTTTTATCGATCAAACGCGATTTTTTTCAACATACTATTTTCTTAATTGTATTTACAGATTAAAAAATTTTTTCCACAATTATAAAGTATAGGCACAAATATAACTTAGACCGGTCGACTTTATGCCGAGAACGAAAAAAAGATTAAGAAATTTAGATCTGTTTTACCTATTCTTAACTAACTATCTGTTTTACCTAATATGGAGTCTACAGCTATCAACGTGTATCAATATTTGCTTCATACAAAATTTTTCAATCTGTTTGTACAAAACGAAAATGGTCTGAGATATGAATTACATGATAAAACAACGTTGTTCTTAGATTTTAGCTTGGATATTTAATATGAAAGATTAGTGTGCTTGAAAATTTGTGCATCTACATGCGCGCCATATTAATAGTAATGTGTAATGACGTATTACGTTTCGTAAATCATACGTATATGTTGTAAATTGTAGATATGTAAGCCGTTATTTAGTCGGTAAAACTCACGACTTTAACATCCCCTTAATTTTGTGAAAAAAGTGAGACATTTTTATTTATGTTGTCTGTCAAATGATTGATTCTGTTCTACTAGAGTCCATGCATCTTTAAAACTGATCTCTCTCCGAAAGTAAAGCTTCCGTCGAGAATCGTTTTATTTTACGATTTTTGTGTTTACTTTTTCGCAATTGATTCTCTCGCTTCGAGCTACAATTTTCGCCGCACCTTGCACTCATTCGTTGCAATCACATAATATCCAATTGCGGATGTACCGCACCTAGACACAATCGTATCCGATGAAATGGATTTTTTGCCGTTGCATAATGCGAGGTACAAATAGAAAACTGCGGTGCGTATTAACTAAATCAAACACGCCATCGTTTCGATTTATAAGTCTCGACGCAGAATAGCATTTTTTCAAGCGCTTTTAGTAATTCCGCGAACGCGCTCTTCCGTCCGCATTTACGTCATTCGCGAGATATTAACGGTATAAAACGTCCGTCAATTACATGTTTGCTGCTTTAATGTAAAGCAGAGGCTTTTTCCTCGGTCTCACACGACTCCGCTCATGGAATAATACGATAAGAGCCGAGAGAAGAGCTTAAAGTTAACCATTATCTTTTTAGAGTCTGCCCCGGTAGCTCGTTCTGGCGCTAAGAGAGACAGAGAGAACGGAGGGGCGTGTGACGAGATAGGTAGATCAAGGAAGTAGTTACGAAATCGGCGTATTAGCACGTACGTTGACTTGCCGAATAGAAACGTTCCGGCTGAAATGCTGAACGCTGACACAAAATGTCACGCATATGCACTGGGCACACCGACGACCGACGCGACGTCGACGGTGTGACGGTCCAAATCGGATCGTGTGGTGGTAAGATAACGATACGCCAAGTAGGAAACGTCTCGTTACGTTCGCCATTACTTCAATTTTATGGAACCGTCATATCGAATTATTTGGCGAACAGAAACTGGAGTCCCGTGGTACAAAGGTAACTACATAGCAGGTGTGAACTATACGAAAAATGTACGTTTCCTCACGTACATGCACGGAATGTATGAACGGCCCGTTCGTTAATGTCAACGTTTTACGAACAAATTTTCCAAGAAAATTCTTTATAGAAGATTTACCGAACTATCAAGATACGCGATCACTCCATTTCTTTTGTTCGAATATCAGGTTTTCATCCGAATGTCATATCGTCGATTATTATAATATATTGAAAAAAATTTATTCTGAAACATATATCTTCAAGTTGTCAGAACAGACTTTTCTCCGCGTATAATCAGTGTTTGAACATATATCAATAACACATCTTTATACAAGGGAAAATCATGGATTGCATTAAAATTCAAAATTTAGAGATAAATTCCGAATTTGTACGTTAACAATTTTAGTGAAATCTACTCTTGTTTTCGAATAATTGTCAATTTTACTGATAAAACAGCTGCTATCTTATTGTAATTGCATGTTTTTGCTTAAATTAGAATCTCCTATTCAACGGCTATTTAGTGAGACAACAATAATTCCTAATAAATGCTAATGCAACAATTAAGTAAGATACATCGCGAAATTCTTTCCAACAAAAAGAGAATGTACTTCAATTATACTGATGGTACTTGATCGCCCTTTTTCTGAATAATTAATATTGTTCGTTCATTTCAAGGGATATTTTGTTTAATCACCGCATTCGATAGATTATCTTTTTAAAGAATTAAACATCGGCATAATAGTAGGTAAGTTCGTCCCGGATTAATTAATTGCGCCATCTCCGTATCTAGAACGACGCGACTGTCATGTTGCACGAAAAAAAGTTAATATAATATTTTTATTCATATCTCACGTAAATATATATATTTTCAATATTTTAATTATTTTTTTGCGGTCTCCTTTTCTTATCTTTTTCTTTTCTCAAGAAGACGTTCTTGCAAACATGTGCGTATTGGTGTCTCTTACCAGTATATATCGCAATATGACTGGATGTGACTTCCTACCGATTAAGCAACCTAAAGAAGTTAAATTGCTCTCATTCAACTTGGTAGAACAGATGCCATTCATGTCTAATGTACGTCGTATAAACGTAGATATATACGACGACTCAACGACTCTCCCGGGCTCTACGGCGATTCGTTCGGTCGGAAGGGCGCGGCGCAAGTTGCCGGCGGATGGTGGCCGATGAACAGATGAACGGATAATCGGTTAACCGCTGATTCGCCGATAGCCGGCGCAATGTCCCGACAATTATCAGTGTTTTCTTCGCGCCATCAGTATAACCTTTAATCCCAATTTTTAATCCGATTTTTCCCTTAAGAGGATATTTTAATTGTTAGGTCTAAAAAAAACTTGTTTAAAAAAATTTGTTTTTATTTAAAAATTTTTTTAAACAATTAAGATGTACATTTTGTAGAAATATTTATTGGTTTTTATAAATTATGATGTGTGTTTTTTTATTATCGCAGATTATGAAGTAAATGATGTATAAATACTATTAAAAGGATTATCTATTTTTATCTTATTTAATCTTATTTTAATCTTTGAAAGGTCAATTTTTGTCAATTTTCAATTTTTAATATTGGATGTAGTTCAATTAGTAAACATGATATAAATAAAGAAATTTGTTGTAATTTTATGTTTCGTGTCAATGACTCTCAATCGTTTCCGCGAAAGGATTTACAGTCTTCAATTTGACATTTTCTGTACATCATCTATTAGATGGTTTGTAATAATCAAAATTATTATCATAATCTATAAATAATAAATAAATATTTCTATAAAAATTGTATCTAAATTATACTTAATAATACTTTAATGCCTTTTTGTAAAAAATTTCTTGAAAATAGGTCTTTTTTGGACCCAATAAAGTAGAATATTCCTTTATCATTTTCCTTTCTGCAGAAGGCACGGATCATAGCGTCTTGGCATCTTATTAAACGTTATAGTCATAGAAAATACTGAAAATATAATATCGTAGCAAAAAGCGTAACCAGTTCATATTGATTATCGTCACACATTTTGCACAGTGCTGTTTGTACAGTGCATTAATCGAGTTCTTCGTATGTAGAAATTACAGCAACCTCAGCCAATCAGATACTGCATAATGAGTTGCCTAATTGAGTGTTCCTATACTACTTACACTGAAAAAAGAACTCGGTTAATGAGCAGCACTGTACGTCGCACTTTAGGATATGCGAAGACAACGGAGGAGCGATTTAAATCGACATCGTAACGAGATGATAATGATAATAAACGGATTAGAACAAGGTATGAATAATGTCCCTTTCCTTCCTTTTAAGATTACTCGTGTTTTCGGAGTCGAACAAAAAATCACCAGCTTATATATTTGACTCAACTTTACCATATTTGTTTAAATTTTATTTGATTGTAACAAACCGTATGTCATTTGCATTGATTGAAAAAAAGTGTGTGTGTGTATTAAATTATACTTTAATTAACTTATAAATATTAAACACCGTCATTGTAATCAAGTTAAGCAACGTCAATGCAGCTAATTATCGAGTGGCGTCAATTTGTGTAATCGCTATGATTGATAATTAATCCATAACTGATCTGTTATTCTTAATATGCGCTTTCATAAAAAATATTAAAAATAATAGAGCTTATTTATAATCAATTATCCATATTTACATCTTTTCTCAATATTGTCCGTTTTTTATAAATAATAGAATCTATAAGAAAAAGAGAACAGAGAAAGAAAATAAAATTCAGTGAATTTAAACTTATTATAAACGGTAAATATTTTTCTCTTCACAAAACAACAGTAAAAAGTATATTTTTTCAAAGAATGTAGCTATGATCTGTTTAATTTATATGTTAATTTAAACTTGAGTTATTTAAACATGACTCAATTGTCATGTTGGATAATTGAACACAAAGAGTGTTAGGATGATGAGCGTTTTTATTAATTTTTATTAATTCCGTAATGTATAATAAATGACGATGCTTAATCAGCTGCTTTTGTCGCTCTCTGCTAAACTCTCGTTAAGCTACGAATTTAATTAGCATACTAATTATTTTACAAATGTTTTTATTAAATATTAATATAACTGACAACAATGAATGCGGATGCTCTTCGTCTGTGAGAGTACAATGTGGAGATACTTTTATACTGTTTACATTGTTATCGTTTACAATGTTAATGTATTATTAATAGACTTATGTTTTCTAGTATAGTAAGTAACTTAAAAGATGTTGAAAAAATATCTTCGCAAAATTTACAAACTTCTCGAGTATCTTTAAGATAAGTCGTCTGATTATGAATCGTCTAATTAATATATTGCTTTGCTCGAAAATAACAGATACATCTGTAATAAAGATGAAATTCTCGATGAATTCACCGAAAGTTTTCAAGTAAACACTAACTAACTGAAACATGACAACAATATTAAAATTTCGCACTAGATATTGTAACTGTTACGTACAATATGTGTTATATTACCTTTATATTGTTGAGCGTGAAATTATAATATTAATGTTATGTTATGTTACTGTTAATTTGTATTTTTGTTAAGGTTTCTTTCCGATATACGTTGCCAGTACTAAAAATCTAAAGTTCACGTTACGTATACTCAGGGCTGCGCAAAAAGTATTTCAAATACAAAATACAAGATATGAGTAAGTTTAGTATTTAAATTACAAAATATAAAATATTGACAATTTTAATTTGAAATATAAAATATAAGTTGTATTTTGTATTTCAAATCGAAAGATTGCCAATATTTTGTATTTTGTATTTGAAATACTTTTTGTTCAATCCTGCGTATACTATAAATTTTCAGTACTGATAGTAAATTTCGGAACGCATCTTAAGTTATCTTTGCATTTTACATAGTTAGAATGTGATTATCGATATCTTACATTGATAGTTAAAAAGAATAATGCAATTCGTATGTTCGATAATGATGAGTAAGTTAATTTCAAAGCATAGATTTTATTTGTGCTACAAATTATTTTAATTTTGCTGAATTGTTAATATAAGTACATAAAATGTGCATTATATTCGCACAGCTCTTGCAGCTAAAGAATAAATTATTATTATAATTTACTTTCAAAAAGTTTTATAAAATTCAACGAGAGTTGAATAATCATTCCACGATTTAAATATTCAATATCGATTTCTAAATTAAATAATAAATTTTGTATAAATGAATGCATGCTCAGTTTGTGGTTTTATGAATGGACACTATAAGTAAAAGAATGCCACATATTGTAATAAAAAATCAGCGTTGGAAAGTAACGTGTTATCATTTTCCTTACTTCTTTTCGGTAACAATCATTGCTATTTTCTGTGTGTAATAGTAACGTCATTATATTTTTACAGTAACAGTAACAAATTTAGTTGTTATTTTTATCATTACTTTAGTTTTCTATTATCCTTATATCTATTCATTCGCGCGCTAATCGCATGATTGGATAGAAATATTCCATTACAGTATTTTATATCTTAGATCGCATAGCCACTGTAAATATTGAAAATTTTACATTACATATATAATATAGATTTTCAGTGTTTTCATGATTATTGGAATGCATTTTTAATAATGACATTAATGTTTAAAAAAATTTAAATTCTTGTAAAAATGCATATACTAAAAATATAAAGAATTAGAAAAATTATTAGATAAGTTTAGTATAAAGAAAAACTTGCTCTATATACAGAATAGCTTAGAGATTTTCAAATTTTAATATTTATTATTACATTTAACATTGATTAGCATATAATAAGCATATAATTTTAAAATGACTTACTATTACAAAAAAGTAACGAAAAGTTAACAAACCGTTACTTTTTAAGTAACAGTAACAGTAACGCATTACTTTTTTTAAAATAAAGTTCCCAAGCCTGTCAAATACATAAGAAACAGTAATATACACAAGCAATATTTCATCTATAAATTAAAATATATCTACGTATAACAGAATGTACCTAAATATCATTTATATCTACTCACGTGAAACACTTATTAACTTCATAAACATTTGATATAAGATTTATAGATTTCAAACTTGCAAGTTTGTTAATTAAGTGATATGAATGGATAATACTCTTTAATTGACAAACAGTTATGTATGAGACACAAGCAATGAGTTATTCAAAAGTAGAGTGATATAATTCTGGAAGGAGGAAAGGAAAAGTGCACAAAGTGGAGAGTTTTTTTTTAATATTATGCTCGAAACATATATAAGAATAAAATTAAATAAAAATAAAAAATTAAATAAAACGAGAATAGAAAAAAACCTTTAGCTTTAAACAATAGAATTTAAAAATACTATAATTATTTGAGCACTGTCAAAGAGAGATAAACAAAGCGAAGAAGGCAAATAGTTAAATTTGTATAGAACAGAAAATATATAAAGGAGAGAAATGAAAGAGAATGGTAGAAGATATATTTATGTATATGTCGTGTGCTTCAGTTCGCTATTAACTTCGTATAATATCGCGAATATTGCGAGTGCAAAATCAAGATTGCATGCACGTATTTTCAACTGAGCACTTTCTTCACCAAAACGACCACGGATTTTCTTGTTTAATATAGGACGGACAATCGACACTATGTCAACGCAGAACATCCCAGCCTGTGATTTTCTGCACATTTCCCCGTTTTCACAACGCGACAACTTTTGTTCGCGGCAAAGTGCGGAGAGCACCAAAAAAAAAAAAAAGAAAAAAAGAAGACGAGCCGAAAGAGCACGTTGAATGTACCCGTGTGTTCGTCGTCCATCTCCCTTTCCCTGTTTCTTTTAAATTTTTTTTCGTGTCTCGCCGCCGTCCACACCGTTTCTCTCCCGATTTCCCCCAGATGCGCGGGTCAACATCATCCTCGCTTCGTGTGCGAAACTGTTTTAACACGTCGCGGTCTCCTCCGGTGCGATATTATCGAAAATAAGATTCGAACACACCTCCTCCTAGGTCAGTCGTATCCATGTTGTCAATCCCGTTGTCACACACATACTACATTAACATCTACTCCGAAGTCGTTTGTTGGAATCGCCCCTCCCTCTAGCTCTTCTCTCGCGTGTAGCGCCTATTGCTGAATCGTGCCGCATGTAGTAGGTGATGCTTTCAATACGGAACTTCCGAAATTTGCAACAAGCAAACACTGTCTACCACTTTCGAGCAATCGCGGTATCGATATATTACGAGCGAGAAGAAAAATATATGCTAGTATTTCTTTCAACATAATTTTACAAACGCATTGTTCGCGCAAGATATAAAATCATTTGAGTAAACTATTGTTACTAAATTTTGTTTTGCCATGTCGTCAAAAAATAACATTTGCGACGACATGGCAAAACGAAATTTAGTAACAATAATTAGTGCACTTGATCTAGAGCACTTTAAGCGCATAATAAGTGAATTAATAATAATTAGTGGTATCTCAATCTTGATATTCTTATAAGCCAACTAACATACAATATTTTATGAATTTTCTATAGTATCAAATATAATTTTAGAAAATATTCTATAAATTTACTTCATAGAACATGTAAAAATTAGCAATAAAAATATATTGTTTACAAAATCCATAAATGTTCATAGAATATTCAAATGTACTGAAAATATAAATGGCATTCAGAAAACACAATTAGAAATCACTATCTAATCTCTTTTCTGTTCCTTTTTTTAAGAATACATACGTTAATAGTTTATCTAAGGATGTTTTGAAATACAAATATGTTAGAAGGAAAGACTCGCACAAGAAAGAAGAAGAAATTTATCAAGAAATTTTTGTTTTTGGCTTTTAAGTGAGCATTTAATATCTTTTAACTATTTTTTAACTATCTTTAGTGCTGCATGTTACCGTGCACGATTCTTTTAATATGCTATCATACTTTTGTTTAACTGTATAAGTTTGAACAAAAAGTCAAGCTTTCAATTTTTAGTCTTATTCTATTACAGTTAGGCAAATAACATTAATTAGGTGTTTTTAAAACTAATACATGTAATAATATCAATTGCTCAATTCAAGGCCATTGTACAATTAATAAATAATTTAGACTATGTTTAGATGAAAAAAAAAATAAAAAAAGCAAAATAAGAAAATTTTTTTAAAAATATAAGTTAAGAAATCTATCACTCTAAACACGTACATACGCGACGAAAAAGTGATGAATTTTCTTGTACTATACTTACATATAATAATTAATTTCTCGTTTTAATCAAGTCTCGTACTTGACGTTGAGCGTTGCTATAAAACTTAGCAAATGAAAATGAATTGAAATTAATAGAAATGAATTTATTTCGACATTTTCAAATTCGCATTTTAGATTTTTCAAATCCATTTGAATCCAAAAACAATATAAAAAAGATATAAACCCATCCGAATTCAAAATAGCGCATTTCGTATTTCAATCTGTTTGAATCCATTCGAATCAAAAAATACGTCGGGACTCTAAAACGCAAACTCGAATAAATTAAAATGAATTGCAATTTTCAATTCATTTAAATTTATTTTTATTTGCTAGGGAGAAAAGCTATGAGAAGTAAAAAAATGATTAAGCATTATAGACATTGATACATTTCAAATTCAAGCTACATATTCTGAGAGCACTATAAATTACGTAACAAATAGCCTAAAAGAAGTTAACCTTCACTTTTACAACGAATTCTGACAACTGTACTGAATTATGCTACGTTTGTGTCACATTATGCTCGAGTATTAAAACAGAAATATGAAAAATACGTTCAAAAATGAAATTTTCCGAGCTTGAGTCAAGATTAAAATTGTGTTCTGGGGAGAATTATTTTTTAAGAAATCATGTTCTTGGATTGAAAAAAAATATAGTTTAAAAAAAACCGCTTTTTTCAAATCGCTGGAAAAAACCAGAAAAATTCCTGTTTTTCTGAAAAATTGCTGTTTTTGCTACGTAAATAACATGCTACCTAATCCTAATCTTACAGTATTATTAAAGTAAAACACCTTGTATAAGCACTGAAATTAATATTGAGCTAATTTTTATGTTTATATTTGGAATATAACATCACTTAAGGTTTAATAATTATTAATTATTAAACAAACTGTTGTAAGAACAAATGTAATCCTAACAACTAGTTTAAAGACTAATTTAAATTAATATTTATATTAATTATTTGAAGACTTTTAAATATTAGCAATTATCAAGAGGCATACGTTTTATTTTATTTAAAAAATACATTAATTCTGTTTTTATTTATTTTTGTGATTTGCTTTTTGTTTCCCTCATATTCACATTATCATAAATAAAAAGAAAAAATCTTTAAAGACAGCCCTAATGAAAGTGTCGGAAAGATTCGGATACAGATTTCTGACAAAAATGAATTCAGGCGGATAGAAAAAATAGAAAAAAAAAAGAAAGATAGAAAGAAATATAGTTAGAAAGTTGCTTTCGGATTGTTACCGGATCGTTCATTCCGATTAAAACTCGAGAACGGCACTGATTAAGGATTGAAAACCTTGTCCGGACGAGCCTCGAATTCGTTCGGATTGGACTCACGGATTGAGAAGGATTGAAAAGATCATCAGGATAAGTTTCGGGTTCATTCGGATTGGACTCCTGGATTAGACAGGATTGAATGACTGTTTCGGATTGGTGTCGGATTCATTCGGATAGAACTTGGAGTTGATGCACGGATTGAAAAGGGTTATAAATTTGATTCGGTTTAGAACGAACACAGATTTCGGAACGATTTGTAAAGGTTCGTAAAAGTTTGTATTAAATTCCTATATATCCGAAACTTTTACCAGGGAGAAAGACGGAAATTAAAATTAGTTTAACTTTATACGGACCGTTTTTCTAGTTCTCATTAACACAGATTTTTCACTCTAGTTCGCCATAGTATCCTGATCCGGTAAACTCCTGAAGTGTAATCTTGTTTTATAGTTTACTTCTTCCTGTATGTTATTATAAATTTAATTATTTCAAATTATTCTCTAGATCTGCTATTATCTTATGAGCATGATATTTAGACTATATACTTATTAATTTTTACAATACAAGCTTTAAAATATTAATTAGAATAAAAGTGATAAGACAAAAAATCGAGCTGTCTCACGAATAGAAGTATGGCAAACTACTGACTCGAAAAGAAGTGTGGTGAGCTAGATTTAAGAAATCATATTGTAAAACAGGTAACTTTGATACTGATGAGGTATCATCATAGGTCAACACTTTTTGAATTTTTCTAATGAATTTTTCTACCTCTGAGAAAAAAACCGAAAAAATCCACGGAAAAATTGAAAAAAAAAACGGTTTTCTTCCTTAGCCTTTAAAACTATATAAAAAGTCCAATTAGAAAATCTTGTTATTTCGAAAATTTATCGTGGGAAGGAGATTGGTAGAGACATCCTTTTCGTGAGAAATTTTCGTGGGGAGATTCTTCTGCAAAAAATTATTTGCTTCAGTGGGATTCACTTTTAATTAAAGAAGGGATCTTATGCAGAAAATGGAAATCTCCTAATTTGCGCACTGTAGTTTTTCAAACTATAGTTCCTAGAGGAATGGTACATCAAATTTTAAGGGAGGCTCATAATTCTCCTTCGGGTGGGCATTTTGTTGTGAATAAAGCATTGGAGAAGATTCGTAAGTGTTTTTATTGGGCTTCTTGCCAACAGGATGTTGAACATTGGTGTGAAAGTTATAATATTTGTGTTGCGAGGAAAAGTCCTTCGGACAAAGGAAAATCTTCTTTTCAAATTTATAATGTGGGTTCTCCTTTTGAAAGAGTGCAGATGGACGTGCTTGGTCTTTTTCCAACGTCTGCTAATGAAAACAGGTACTTGCTGGTGATTACTGACTGTTTTATTAAATAGGTAGAGGCTTTTCCGCTTAAAAACATTAGAACTAAAGCTGTTGCGGAAGTTTTTATGAATCAAGTAGTTTTGAGATATGGTGTTCCTTTGGAGCTGCATACAGATCAAGGGAGAAATTTTGAGTCTCGAATGTTCTTAGAGTTGATGCAATTGTTAGGGATTAAGAAAACTAGAACCTTTATATCCTCAATCTAATGATCAAGAAGAACGTCAACATCGTACGTTATTGGATTCTTGGCGAAGTTTGTTTCTGAAAATCAGAAAGATTGAGGTCGTTGGAATTTTCTAGGTTTACTGGCATATAGCTCTTCTAAACATGAAACTACTGGTTTTACTCCTTCTGAACTATGTTAAGGTCGGGAATTAAGATTAACTTTAAATCTTCTGCGTGGTCCTCCGCTGGTTCAGAGAATATTTCTACGAGTAGAAGTTATTTTTGTAATTTAAGAGAAAAAATGAGTGTCTCTCATAATTTAGCAAGGTAGCGGATGGAATTAAAATCACAGAAGTTTAAATTATTGTATGATCGTGCGGATAGGCGATAGAGTTTTGAGTCATCAAAAAGTTTGATTATTTATTCCTCGTAGGAAACTTGGTAGAGCTCCAAAGCTTCGAAGTAATTGGGAGGGACCCTATGAAGTTGTAAAAAGGATTAACGACGTAGTTTATTGTATTATGGTCCGTCTACAATGGTAGTAACAGTGGATTAAGGAGTAACATCGGAGTAAGCGAAATGGGTGAAATCCATTTCCTACGATCTTCTCTTACTCTCAGCCAATGAGAGCTCAGTAGTAATACGAAAACTAGCGCGATTGACTCATTATAACCTTTATTACACGCCGTTATAGATACTCTGACATAAGAACACCTTAATTCTGTAGCCTACGTCTAATACTTACTCCTTAATCCACTACTACTACTGCCATTGTAGAATGACCTTTAGAAAATCATGGAGACATAGAAATAAGATTGTACATTTGGATAGGTTGATGACTTTTCATGAGAGACAGTTCTTTGTTTTTGAGAGAATCGGTAATTTTGACAAGAGCCCATAAGGAATATTTATAAGGGGTATAATTTGAAAAAATACTTGTTCTAGATATTTTTTATTTCAGTTCATGTCGAACATCTCGTGAAAGACTGAGGTAGAGCTATTATTTATGTGGAGGAACGGAAGTTTTTAAGCTGAAGGAATTGAAGCAATTTTAAAGGAAGTTCGCCTCGCTCGCGGTTTTTGAATTGTGGTTTTTCCGTGGGACGGAAGACTAATGCCTTGGCGGGAATTAGGGGAGTCTGTCAGATGTAAAACGAATCTGTTAGACATTGGATCCACGATAAATTAATTTCTCCCCCNGTTCGAAGAGCAAAGAAACAAGCGCACAATTAAAGCACAAGATAAAGAGGGCAAGCTGGGACCAAAGCGGAAAGATACCGTCTCGACGTCGAGAACAAGCAGCTCGGTAACTCTTGGCAGCAGCTTTGGGAAGAGCAAGAAGGCGTGAAGAGGTTCGATGGCAGGTCTTTCGGAAGCCCTTACCTCTGGATTGGTTGTCGAGACGACAATCTGAAAAAAGGAGAGGATAAGTGTTACGATCGAACAAGGATGCGCTCGGAACGGTTCCCCGTATATGGAAGAAGATCATCTTGATAGCGCATCTGTTGACAGCTTCGAGTTGTATTTTTGGTCTACTGTCTCTGACAGTTATGTTTCTATTGAGTTTTGATGTTGACTAGAGTCATTAAAGTTCGGGTGTTCAAAGTCCTATGTCTTATTTTTTGTGCGTGTGCAATGTGAGTGCGAGTGTGAGTGCCGGACGCTACCATATGCCGCTACGCGCGCTAGCTAGATAGATGGCTCGTCGCTCTTTCTGTGTGTGCATCGTCAGTAATAATCTGTATACACCTTTTTACGAAATATACACGGTCAAGTATTCACGTGAATTAAGCAGTCTATCTTCCTGTATAGAAGACCTCCCTCACCTTATCGAAAGGTTTCAACAAGAATCGAGATAGCAACATGGCAGCATTGCAATCCCAAAACCACTGGAATGAATGATCCAGCTCGAGGGCAATTACTTACTCTTTAAAAAGTTAGAATAACAGATTGATAAAATAGAAGCTCAAACTATTAAGGATTACATTTAACGCCACTTTGTTTACTTATAAATCAAGCAAGATATAGAATTACGATAAAGAAGAGAATATCAGGTTTATGTAAAAAAATGATAGAAATTGATCTAACTTAATCTATTAATATTAATCTTATTTTTGAAGAGGTCGTATTATGGGTCATATAGAAATAGTGAGCAGCCGTTTATCTCCGTTATTAAATGACGAATTGTTAGTATTAATTATACTTATGGAATTACATTTATTTAGTTGCCTGCTGTTATATAGTGGCGTTAATATGCCAATACATAATAACTGACAACAAGTTACAAGACATTTTTGCTTTTAAGCATTTTGAAATTTATTTTAAGGTACATTTTAACATCTAATTACACATATTTCCTCATTGTTTTTAAATTTGAGTATGTAATCATAATGTACACTCAAGTGTTTTTCTTCTTATGTAATTTTTTATTTGACTATGCATATTTCGAGTTATCAAAGTTATAATAACATAGCATTTTATTATAAGCATAGAAGCGCGCTGATAAGATGAGAAATCTCGAGATTTTCATATAAAAATATAAGGTATACAAATAAGTTTCCGCCGTTTTTTATCAAAAATTGGGCATTTATTGTGAAAGAATGGAACCT
>QKQZ01021336.1:0-11661 GCA_003595255.1 Solenopsis fugax
TACATTACGCCGAGATGACAGGTATCCTAACCTGTACAATCGCCAACTTTAACGCTTGATATCCCGGTTCGCGGGGCAGAGCAACACTTTTTTCTGCCAAATTCGTTCATTTTGAGTGAAAACGCGTCAAATGAGCCTAATTTCGACAAAATCGGAGGTGCAGGGGGTATTTTGAACAATTACCATTTATATAACTGTAACTTGGTGTTTGCTGAGTAAAGAGAGATAGAGAGAGAGAGCAATAATCCTTCGAGGCAATCATACCCTAGTAGAAACGGATCTAATCGATCTGATTCAGAATTTAATAACTAGCTATACCTAAATTAGATTTTCTAACTAGTCACTGATTAGTTACTACATATGTAATCAGTTTTTGTAAGTATAATTGTCTAGTCACTATTCAGAAAAATGATAGTAGAGATGGCGCTGTGCTTTCAAAAATATATAAGCTAGCTACTATCTAGCCACTCGATTGTTTCTCGAGCTTCAGATTGAGATTATCTCATTTCGTAAAAAATCTATTTAGTGACTGAAAAACTATAACATACACAATGAGAACTATAGATTTTCAGTACTAATAATGTAAATCTCTGCATACTGAATAAATAACAAGATATAATGAAAGGATAATAAATTATAAATTATAAATAGTTCTGATTAGATAGCTATTAGGAAAAGTGAGCGTTACAATATTAAATAGTAGTTATATAGGACACAATTTTTCTATCTCGGGATTAAATAAACATGAGATTCAATTTCTACCAGGTATGAGATTATTCTAATTAAATGTTACTTATCGTAAAAACTACGGTTGTGAGAACTGTATATACATATCTTCACAGCATATCTTGTATTCAATGTAACATCAATGTGACTTGAATTCACATACATTTCTTTTCCAAACATAGAAAATGTAACGGAAGCGTCCCGTTTGACCACGTTGCAATTAACCATGACCACTTACAGTGACTTTTCTCTTGAAACAGTCAATTAAAACATTTTATAAATTAGCCAATTAGCGACGTAGACAATCGAGTAGCATACCTATTATAAAAATCATGGCAATTTTTTCCGTGTGTGACATACATTGGCATTCTGATTGCCAACTGAAATATTTGTGCAAACAAAAACAAAAAACTGGAAGCTTTCACAAACGTAAATATTCTACAATTATGTTTCGTAACATTTCAACGCGGAAAGAACAATTTAATTTGTAATATCTAAAAATTTAGCTAAATACAGATCAGAAAATAATTTTATGTTAAACTATCAAAATAATTATGTAAAACGTTCATAATAATGTTTCTCAAACATAATAATGTTTCTATAAAAATTTTGACATTCTAATAATCAGCTTAAACGTCCAATATAAATTTTTTAACGATTAGAACATAATTATTTTCAGATCTATATTTCAGCAAAATTGTTCTTTCCGTGAAGGATTTTATCGATTAAGTATTTATTATTTTCTGGAGATAATTCCGCTAAATTAGAATACGTAGCGCAATTAATGGCTGCATCGATGAGCCCGTTTGTATTCTTAGGATCAACGTATAGACAGCAAAGATGCGAATGTCAGTCAAAAACTGCCACGGGACGTCCCGTTGGGAATTGACAATGAGTTACGAACTCGCAATAATACCGTCGACACACGCATCGATGTTTCAATTAGCAAACTGACCTCGTCATTACGAACGAAACAAAAAGTAAGAACGAAGGCGCGAAAGGTGTATGTCGGTGTGCGTATCGGAGTGCGTGGATATAGCTATCCCGCGCGTTTGTTTTTCTTTTCGAGGTGAAACAAAACCGTAAACAAAACGACAAAAAGAAAGAGAGGCAAACCTAAACGTTTTACAACCTCGTCAGTCTTTTCATCGTAGTAGCATCCGCACTATGCGCGTGCTTGTCTTCCTGAGACGCAAAACAGCAGATTTTTAGTGAAATTTGCTTACAACAAATAGGGGTGAGAAAGAAAAGAGAGCAAAAACTTGAAAAATCTTCGCGCTAGATAAAACTCATCTCATAAAGGACTTTCCAAACCTTTGATTCATTAAATTTTAATTCATTAAAAGATCTGTACGCACTTTTCTGTTCTAAATCTTGTAACTCGGATTAAAATTTTTAGAATACAATTAGTAGAGGAGAAGAGAGTAATATGGCACCCATTTTTATTTTATTCAATAACTTTGTTAATAATCAATATTTCGTACTGAAAGATGAACGATTTTATTCGTCACAGTGTTGTTTAACGGATTTTAAACTCAAAGTAATGAAATATTTATTACTTAGAACGTGATTTATAAAAATGTGACTCGCATAATCGATGGAAGAGAAAAAGTGGTAATATGGCTAACCCAAAAATAAATTTCAAAAATTGATTTAATTTAAAAAACAGTATTTCGTTACAAAATTATATATTTTTAATTTCCATCGTTCAGAATTTCCCTGCATTCAGAAATATTAAAGATATCATTAGAGATATTATTTTATCTTTGTTTAACATTAAATAACAAGGATAAAATGATATCTCTAATGTTTCTGAACCCTCTAGAGTGACAATCGATTTATCGGAGAAATATTTCGATATGAAAATTTCACTTAAAGAGTCATATTAACAAGATCTCATGTTATTGTTTAATTTTGCATAACTCGGAATGTGTACAACCGAATAAAATGTTAAATAACAAAAAATACTCGAGTGAATATACATTCAAATGATGATACGCTCAAGTTTAAAAACAATGAAAAAGTATGTGTAATTAAGTGCTAAAAATCTTGAAAAAATTTCGAAATGTTTAAAAGTAAAAATGTCTCGTTAAAAATAACAATTGTCAGCTATTGTGTATTGGCATGTTAGCGCCACTAAAAAACAGAGGACTACTACGAATAATTCTATAAGCAATTGCTAGAATTCAGTACCTAATAATAGGGTAGTCATAATGTTCATCATAATAGCCATAATACCCCCTTCGCCTCTGTAAAAGTACGATTAAACATAAAAATCTGCTTCGATAAAAAAATGATACTTCTCTTTATTTCTTGTGTTACTTACATATCGATTTAATATCTTATTTATTATTGTGTAAGAATAAAGATAAAAGATTAATAGATGTGCTAAGTAATATTATAAAGACATTCTTTTACAGTCTCCTTTCTGAATCTTTTGAATATCTTTCGATCATTTCATGGATTTCATAGATGTTGTTATAACAATGTTGTTTTATAATTTTATATTAACGGAACACAAGAAATATGAAAACATTTCGACCATAAGAAGAGGGTTGAACTGGTTATTTCTCCACAACATAACTGGTTGAAAAACAATAATTAGCCCCTCTAGGCATTAGATGTATCCGTTATACGAGCCGAGATATATTAATCCCTTCTTGGCTATAAAACAACCAGAGGGCAATAACGCATATACTCCTTTCGCGTTTCGAATTGCGCGACGTTAATGGATAGAGATTTCATTATTTTAGTTACGTTAGAAAATATCTACAGACGCGATTCAAAAAGAGGCATTACAGATAATTATCTTCAAAGAGAGAAGGGGAAATACTGAGTGTAGATCAAAAATTTGTGTACAAAACGTAACATACGACAGATGTATAAATCGTTTCAAATCGATTTTAATTACTGGAAGCGAAAATATCAACGTTCAGATGTGTGCCCGTAACGTTGTCGATTAAAAGTTGATTGGAAAAAAGATCAGTGCAAAACGTGGGTTATACAACAGATTTATACTCTTTTTGAATAAATTTAAATTATTGGAGACTAACCATCGAGAATGCCCAACGTTCGGAGATACACACGAATGTAATATTACTGAAAGACGAATACTTTCCATATTGAGAAGCGCACAAGGACTGGTGTATGTTTATATGTGTGCACAGTTATAATCGATCGTTTTTGCGCTCGATATACTCCGGGCCCGAATGTGGAAAGAGGTGGGGCACCCGCTGTACAAAACGCCGCGGGGGTTAATATGTGTTTGGACGCGTGATCCCATATGTAATGGATCCGTGATACGAGCCGGCGATTATTTTCTGCCGCCGCGTGCCATTATCGGTCGAACAGGCTGTTGCCCGGTGACAAATTTACCAGCGATTCGAAAGCTTTTAGTGGTAAAAGTTTGGCGCCGATCGCGCTTATATCGTTATACCTGCATTATGCAGAGGGTAATTTTTAGCGACCGCGAATCCCGCGCCGACATATGACGCGCAACGAATCGCAGCGGAATTAACGTGCCAAATCAAAGACGAAATATCTCCGTGTTGATGACAAATTATCTCTATGTGTTAACGTTAGAGCATCCGAAATTGTTTTAAAGAAAGCGTACAAATTCACTCGGCCTGAGTAAGTAAAACGAAATTTTGTTTGTTGCCTCAAATATAAAATACCTGAAGAATTTCCTATAAAAACCAATACGTCCATTTAAAAAAATATTTGGGTTATAGCGCCAAATTATTCTCTATTAAAAGCGACAATTTTGTCCCGGCAAAGATCAAACAAAAAATAGGAAATATACGCGCGCGCGCGCGCGCGTGTGTGTGTGTGTGTGTGTGTGTATGTGTGTGTGTGTGTGTGTGTGTGTGTGTGTGTAAGTAGGTAATAAAGAAAAAGATCACCATACCGCGATATACTTTGTTTTTAAATTATAAATCTTAAAAAAAAAACTAAAAGTAAAACCTTGGCAACATAAATACAAACTAACACATTTTTTATCATATGATATAGTAATTTTTATATTTGAATTTTGCAATAATTAAATTTATCGTAAAATAAACAAAAATGAGCATCTGACAAAATAATCTCCAAAGTCTTAATACTAATAGTATATATCAAAACGTAATCACTGCATACTGAAAACTCTGCATCTGCAAACAAGACACAATAAAAGGTAATAAGTTATAAATTATAAATAATTTAGATAGCTATTAGGAGAAAAAGTAAGCGTTACATTATTAGATAGTAGCTATATAGGACCAATTTTTCTATCTTATCACTAGACAAATATGAGATTGAATTTTTACTAGAAATGTAGTGCAATAGTATACAAAGATTAATGTAGATTACTAATTTAATGTTGTAGATAAATTTCATAATACTGTTTTTTATTCCATCTTGTATAGTTTTTATTATTTTATAATCCATCTTTATATTATAGTCTATCTATTTGATTTTATATTTAAAACCGCATTATAAGAAAATAAGAGAGAAAAATATAAAGGAGGAGGTAGTATTATGGGCATTCATTTACATTTTATTCAATAACTTTATTAACCCTTACTCCCCCTCATGGTTTTTGTTCCACATTCCTCATCATGAGGTCATTTGTGTTTTACGCTTGTATTAAAAAGATACACCGTAATAAAATATAGGATATAATTTTCAAAAAATTATAATTATCTTAAAAATTATCATAAATAACTCATTCAAAAAAGAAATTAAAGTTAAAGGATCATATTTTTATAAAAAAAGTTTCATTGGTTTGGATTCATAATTTATATATATTAGCATATTAGCGCCATTAATAAAACGACAGACTACTAAAGAAATAATTCCATAAGCATGCAATTGTTAGAATTCATCATCTAATAGCGGAGATAATAGAGGTGGCCGTAATGTTCACAGTAGTCATAATACCCCCTTCTTTTCCATATTAATACAATGAACGATTTAAACATTAGAAGCTTTGTTTCCTGAATTGCATTATTTTACTTTTTGGACTTGTTTGGTTTTTGCAGGAACTCTTCAATTTTATAGATATTGCACGGAGGTGTTACTAAAATTGGATTGGTGGATTCGATGCATTAAATCGAAACGACTGAAAATGAAGTAAATAATGAAATATATAACGACATAATTTACCTCGGCTTAATATCAGTTTATTCTAGCTCGATATATGCGAAAATCCCGAATTTTCTATAACAATTTTCGTAATATTCACCATCGACCCAGAAGCAATTTAATCAGTCGGGCATTGCGATTATTCGAAATCGTATCGCACAACAGCGACAGGATTACGTATAATCTAACGATCATAACGAGAGAGGGCAGCAATGCGCGCGTTCCCAGGAAACAAAGAAAAACGCGCCAAGTTTCCTAAACGTGGCTTCCATCTTGAGCAGACCGAAGACCAACAGGGACCCTTCTCACAATATTGACTTTTGACCGTAAGTATTTATCCTTTTTTTCTTCTTTCTTTTTTTTATAGTTACATATTTACATTTATCTGTGGCTGCCCTTTTGTCGGCCGGTCAGAGAAAGGTAGTCCCTTGAAGCCACAGAACTGGACGATATATAGACATAACTACTCTTCCTATATAGGTACGGTCTCCCTCAATCCAGCTGCATCCTGCATCCGTCGAGCGAACCAGAGCAACTGCCCAGTCAATATAATTTGTAACTGCTATATAATTTGAGAATAATACTGTATAATACTTTAATAATACTGTATAATACAAAAAAAATTTCATAATATTTTTATCCCATTACTTGTATCTGGACTGCTTCCTTTCATATAATATAAATATGCAATACTATTGTACATAACCCCGATAGGATATTTATTAAATTATATGAAATCTTGCATAAAAATTATAATCTGCAATTATGAAATATTTCCAAAAATAAACGTAGAAGCATTGATCTTTTACAAAATATTGACTATTTATCCAATTTCGAAATAATATTTCGACCAAATTATAACGACATGGCAAATCATTTTAGTGGTATATTAACAAAATCAAATTTAGAAATGAAATATTCAATAATTGAGAAAAATATTTTAGTTACATGATGTATAAAATATTTAGAAACATAATTAATTTATATATGTACATGCTTACAAAAATGCATAATTATTTCTAAATTATAATGTAAAAATATTGCAATATAAAATGTTATATATTTATCATAAAATTATAAATAAAAAAAATCAAATTGTTTTTGAAATAATTGTGAAATATTCGCATTTTAAATTTAAATTTGTCTAATTTTTGACAAATATTATTCAGAAATTTTATTTCAATTAAACTGCAGCGTTATAGCATATCATCTTAGCGCAGTTATCATGAAATTTTCATCAACTTATGATATCATTGTGCAATATTTATACAATATATCTATAGGGACCAAATATGTATGTTCATCAATTTATAATGCTTCAATATATAGAATTTAATCATTGGAATTACATAGATGTTACACGAAGAAGTAATTAGTTATAATATATATAAATACAACATATGTTATCACCGCTACTTTTCAAAAAGGGTGATATTGTAATATAACTGTAACATTTTAGGAACTTCCATGCTATATAAAGTATGATACTGAAATTTATAGCTATTAATAATAAACATACAACTGTATCGACTGATTAGATTTTGCCATACATGGCGAAATAACGAAATATCAATCTCGCAGCTCGAACGCTGACTACTACGGCGATCATTTTGTCGAATATTTCGCCACAACTACTTCGACATAAAAATTTATGAAATTTTATGACAAAACTTGCACAAAATTTATGATCTGCAATTGTATGAAATATATTTGAAAAAAATAAATGTAATAAAATATTGATCTTTTATAAAATATTGATAATTGTTTGTATAATTAATTTTATAATAGTTTTTCAGCAAAACAATAATATGATATAGCGAATTATCATTAGCGAAATTATTATAAAATTTTCGTCAATTTATATCTTTATATGCAATGTTCTTACAATTTACCTGTAACGAATTGTGTTTTTGACACCCATGTTGTTCTAAAAATAAAAAAAACTGCCTGCTTTAAATAGAATATTCATCATCTGAACAAATAAAAAAAGTTTCGATAAAATAAGGAATTAAAATTATAGAAACACGAACATTCTTTTTGTATAGTAATTCTCTAATAGATAGACATATACATATTTACGAACATTCCACTTTAGGATCTTATCTCTTTTGTCAAATTATGTTATATGTTTCATTGTGTCCGAATTTATAACTGTGCTAAATGTAAGCTGTGTGTTTCAGTTAAGGTACACAACTCAAATTAGTTTTGAAAACGTGAAACAGTTCAACAAATGTCTCTTAAATATCAATTTGATTGTACCGTCACATTTGTATTGCGATTCAAGGAATTTGAATAAAATTTGTTTTAAGATATAATCTAAATCCTCTTGTCCACTGTAGTTAAATTCTAAACAATTTCACGTATTAATAGTCCTTAAATATTGTATCAGTGCTCAATTTTGAGTAGCAAAAAGCTGTACATCATTTAAGTGTGATCGATAGATGACGCGAGAAGAACTTAAATATATCTTGTAAAAAACAATTTTCAACAGTTATCAATTTAAATGCAAACAATCATTAAAAGTATAATATATATTATTCTATAATACATTACTTTTTTCAAAAAGTGTAAAACTTTTTTTCTATTAAGTGTATAAATAAGTTCGATGTCTTTAGTTTTGACGGCTTGTAACTTTGGTCCAAATTTACACTTTTATCTACCTTATGATGATTTAAAAGTGTCAACCTCAAGCTTTAAGAAGTATTATAATAATTGACGGCTCTGCCGACAAATCGTCGAAAAACAGTAAACATGATGTCATCCGAAAAGGAACATTTGAGGTACTGCATTTTTCTTGCATTTCATGAAAAAATGCTGTTAAAGCCACAAAAATAATTTGTTTTGCTGTAGATAAGGATGATGGCGACTCATACAACGTGCAAAATATGTGAAAACTCAGCAAACCCAAAGTTACAGTTCTATAAATGTTTGTAATTTCCCACTCAACAATGTAACTGTTATATAACGAGTGTGTTATATAACAGTTACATTGTTGAGTGGGGAATTACAATTAACATTTATATAACTGTAACTTTGTGTTTGCTGGGAAATATCATAGATTTCAGAGTAGAGATTTTGTTTTGCAGCACGACAATATTTGACCACATGCCGCAAAGAAGATGAAAGATGTCATCTATGCTTTAGGCTGGGAAATTCTCCTTCATGAGGAGTTTCCTCCAGAAGACCTAGCCCCGTCGAATTACCACCTGTTCCGATCGCCCCAACATCACCTGACTGATATATATTTTAAGAAATGGAAGAGGTCTGAAAGTCTTAAAACTTTATCCATTCAAAACTGCAATAAAAGTTTTTTGCAAGAGTATTTATCAGCTGCTCAATAAATGGAACAAAGTCAGAAAATAATAAAAATTATTTCAAACATTAATCCTATATATTTTTGTAAATAAGCTTTGACTTTTATGAAAAAAGACACCGAATTAATTTCTACAGCTAATATGTTAAGTGTTAACATTGATTTCTCTCATGTCTACCATATATCATTGATATTTCACTACTTTAATTCTGACAAAGTTAAGCGCATAATATTTTATATTTTTTTCAGATTTTATATGAATAATTTCTTTGTATGAATACTGAAGAATTCAATGTCATCAATAGAACCCGAGAAAATACGAAAATAATATATCTTTGCTATCTTTACTAATTGAAATCAAAATATAATTCTATTTATGTTGGGGTACACACATCATGCCCAAAGGGTACATACGTTAACACTTTTTTGAGTTAAACCGATCTTAACTGTGTTATCGCGAATTATAATCAATATATAAAATTTCCAACCTGTGACGTAGAGAAAGAGAGAGAAAAAGAGAAAGAGGGAGGAAGAGAGGGAGGGATCGTTATTTATTGAGCGCTCTAGAATCGCTCTCGGTCTAGAGAGAGAGATCGCGAGAGAGAAATATGTGTAGTGATGAAGACTGGTCCTTTGAGATCTGTCTGAGTGGTGTCGTGCCTGACTCGAGCATATATATCCGGACCGCTTGCCACGTCATTGCCCCGTCGTGGAATCATTTCTCCAGAAAGCGGTCGATCTTCTGGTTCGCTACAGAATCCCCAAGCTCGACGTCTCGTTCAAAAACGGGATCCTATGCTGGTTATGGCCACAGTCCGCATGGTCATTTTCGTAAACTTGTCTTTTGCTAATTCAGGAGTGCTCGACTTTTATGATTGATTTAGGATTAATTTCTTCAATACTCTTTTTTTAGAATTCTCTGCTCTACTCATGGGATCTCAGAACATTAGGCAACCCGGAAATTTAAAAAAATCTGAAACTTTGTGTAAAAATAGAGTTCATTCGTAACATAAAAATATTTTTTGTTTGTGCCCAATTTCAGTTTTAGAGGGTGAAATACCCTTTTGAAAAAAAATCAGATTTTTTTCTTTCCAAGCGAATATCGTCGAAACTATAAGATAGAAAAAATGTTCTCAATAAAAGTTGAATAGCTCGAAGAGTACTTTATAACAATAATATAAAAAATTTTTTTTTAAATTAATAATAATTAATAATAATTAATAATTTTAAAAAATGTTTTTCAAATTATTGTTATAAGTATTCTTCGCGAGCCATTTAACTTTCATTCAGAATATTTTTTTCTATCTCTTAGTTTCGACGATATTCGCTTGGAAAGAAGAAAATCGATTTTTTTCAAAAAGGTGTTTCACCCCCTAAAACTGAAATTGGGCACGAACAAAAAATATTTTTGTGTTATGGATGAACTCTTCTGTTTCTACATAAAGTTTCAGATTTTTTTGAATTTCCGGGTTGCCTAATGTTCCTTATCAGTTTTCCTCGTCCGATCTCCTCCGGATCGACTGAACTCCCAGAGCGCCAAATATTCCTTCACTCCTTTCGATTCATTTCTCCCTGCCGTTATCTCGTCTCTCTGAAAATCATTATACATATCCGT
This sequence comes from Solenopsis fugax, assembly GCA_003595255.1. Classification (NCBI taxonomy): domain Eukaryota; kingdom Metazoa; phylum Arthropoda; class Insecta; order Hymenoptera; family Formicidae; genus Solenopsis; species Solenopsis fugax. Next base: position 10,779 of record QKQZ01021336.1, read on the forward strand.
TATACCTTTAATGATATTTAATCAATATTTTATGTCTTTAAACAGGTTCACGTAAGTAATCGTTTCACTTTTTAGCTAACAATAAATTTGAATAAATGCAGTTGATTCCAATTGATTTCTAATCAAAATATAACTGTTGAACCGCCACGTTTTAAGATATAGAATTTTATTCTGAGTATTTAATGATATAAAATAAAATTTAAGTATATATTGGGACCTTGAATAAGTTCTCGCTGTTTTTTCGTGAAAATTAATGCTTTATTTAAAAAAAGTCGTAAAAAACAATTCCTAATGATTCTCCAAGTTCAGCTAGCATCTGACATGAGTCTTCATGAAGTAATACCTCCAATTCTTCGTCTTCAAACTTTTTCGGTGCGCCAGAGCGTTCTTTATCTTCAACATCAAAATCATTATTTTTGAAACGTCTAAACCAATCTCTGCATGTTGTTTCCGACAGAGCATGATCGCCGTAAGTCTCAACAAGAATTCTGTGTGCTTCAGCTGCAGATTTTTTTTTTAATAAAGTAGTACAGTAAAATTCCTCGCAAATATTCTTTTTTTGGCACGAAACTCGACATGTTTAACACTATAAAAAAAAAAGTTGTATACACTTCGGCGCAATGACATACACTGAATTTCAAGCTTGCTTATAGTACTTCCTTATAGATGCGTTACCATCTTAAACTACACGCACGCAGTTCTGGTAACGCCATTTGTTGGAAAACAGCGAGAACTTATTCAAGGTCCTAACATATACATATATACATATAGTGCTACCCCAATAAACACTCATTGNTATACATATATACATATAGTGCTACCCCAATAAACACTCATTGGTATAAATGTGATATAATACACGTATCAATGGCATATAAATGGT